>JAVTVY010026502.1:0-11135 GCA_036873755.1 Hanleya hanleyi | reverse complement strand
ACGTTCATTGGATACATAAGAAGGGGGCCCTGTTCAACTGACATTTAACAGACCTTGGTGCTAGAAGATAACATTACCAGAAATCTGTCTCCCTTACCTACGATACTGTAAACATCCAAACTTACACAAGATGCCCACATGGTGTTTTGTCTTTCTTGATGTTGTGGAATCCCCCCCAGTGGTTGCTATAGTAACGATCGAAACATTTGTAGAAAATACTGGCTGCGAATCTCTTACTTGCTCTGGAAGTGTAGTCATGCAACGTCTGTAACAAAAGATACTGACCCCAATCTTTTATCTTTACATGCATAAGCACATTGCCAGAATTCCATGGATACGTTTTCACGTTGCTGGAGAGCATGAAGGCTCGAGCTCATCGCCATGATCGGTACTTTTACACGTTCGTAGATATAAATATGCCAATTCAGCATTGTTTCCGAAATAAAACTACTGGTGTATGTTACACTTTAGTACTCCAGATCTCAAGGTAACAGAATTACTGTTCGGAGGAGGGCTGCCAAACAGTGTTCTGACATGAGTGGACCTTTACATGTAATAGTCTGTCTGCAGAGGACTATTCGCTTGATTGAAAACTTCCACCTTACTGGTTAATCACCATCTTGATCCTCGCCGAGGGTTTACCTGGACCTTTTTGGGGATTCGGATAAAATCTTGAGTCATTGCGTCTACATATATCACAACCTCGTACATTTCATCTCCTGATGTTGTTTTGAATGTCACGTCAGTTATCTGAATCCTGAAGTTTTCGCTTTGACACCTGATGTCGATTTCAGCCCAACATCAAAGGTAGTCTGGTCAGCTACGAAGGTCAAAACTCAAACCTTGCAGTGGATTGGCATAATGAGCTGACTGAGCACGCTTACTGATTGTTTCGGTTTAGTGGAAATCCCTGGAGCTATTTATATCCATAACTGTTAAGTGTAACTAACCAAACCAGTGTATCGATCCTAACATATCCATTGATACACTGGCTGGCGAGGATGATTATAATCACCAGTCACCCATGACTCATGGGTGAGGGCACTGTTCAGTGATTACAACCTCCTTCAGATTTTCATTACCGTTGACATTGATGAGCCTATGTAGGCATTTGTTTATTTGTGACTGGATCACTACCATGATCTACATGTACGATCGTTGGCGATCCTGTCGTCTTTCTTAGAGTATCATGAATTAAAAATACTGTTATTACACTCAAATAGACCGTATTTCGAAACCAAACAAGAACAGCAAGAGCCTAACTGGTACCATGGAGTACGTCATTTAAACAAAATCTATGTGTTTTATATGATAGTGGGAGTTGCTGGTGATCAGTGACCTTGACACTTGACCTTTACCCACTGAAGTATCCACTCACAAAAGTGATTTCCAATGGTTTCCTGGTTCTAGTGATTCCCCAGTGACCTTGACCTTTCATTCTCAATAGGCTTCTTGTTTACCATTGCAGGTATTCCTGAAGTTTGATCACAGTCCACATTCTTGGACAAGGTTTTCAATAATTTCTTTTTTAGCAGCCAGTGACATTGACGATATCCGGCATGTCGTCTCTTATGGATGTATCCACTCAAAAATAATATTTGAATTGCAATGATATCCTAATTTTTGGGCCAAAGAGATCTTGACCTTTGACCTCGTCTCTGTTTTGAGATTCATCGTCTTCCAGCTTATACATGTATATGTACTCACAAACAAATTGTGATTTTCAGAGTCTAAAAACATACAGTACAGACATACATGTACAAATAGACAGAGATCGAGATTCAATAACCACTGACTGGGTTCCACGTGGGGAATATTCTGTACAGGGGATAACTGCATGTAGATGGGAGCTTAATACACACATGATTCATTTTATCAAGCAAATTAGAACTACGTTTCCACTTCGAACTCCCTTGATATATCTGGCCCCCTTAAATGTTCAAAGAGCTTATAAATCTAGACATGAGATGTCACCGACCTCGAAAACATTTGAATTTCAAAATTGGTCATAGAAGAGCGTTGTTGATTGGCTGACCTATATAGTGGGCTAATATTAGGAGGAATGACGCCGAGTCACATAAATCAAGGCAGGTTCGAAGTGGAAATGTAGAATTGGCTGCATAAAATGAAGAGGACTCCACAATGGTTCAACAAATTGGCTGAGAATTACAGTCAATACATGCGATTCAGTCCATTTAGTAGATGAAGCGATGAAACTGTTTCTGAAGTAAAATTTCACAAACATCCTACAATATAGTCCAGACAAGTCATAAATGTAGATCTATGTCCAGTGTCCAGATTATAATATACCACATCAACAACAGCAGGTACTGACAGCATGTATTGACTGATCAACTGAGCATGAATGTTATTTCAACCATGGTCTACAGGCAAACAGAGACTCAAATTTCTCTGTCAGGAAATCAATTTATCAGCCAAGGTAGATTTTACAGCCTGTTTATTACTAACTCAGTGACAGCATCAGTATTTCCACTCTCCAAAACAATAAAACCTTCGACAATCAATTAACACCATGGTTGTGCTCATACAAATGACATTTCAGTGACCAGTAAGTCATCATCCAAGCTACATGCAGTGCACAGCTCAATTCTCCAGAGGCAAATTAAATTTATTGCCTGAACCAAAATTCATTTCCAAGATTTTCCTTAACTATGCACAAATGAATGTTCCTTGCAAAGACTAGATTTGCTGTACCATTAGCACATTATCTGTAGGGTGATTGAGTTACCTCCCTACATTCACAGGGTACCCCCTACATTCACAGGGCAGACCCCTAGTCAGGAATTGAAAGGAGCAGTGTGCAAAGACAAAGGCACGCAGTGCCGAAGTCCGAGGGAGCATAGTATTAGCCAGCCACACGTCTTCCCGTCTTTGAGACGGGCAGTCAGTCAGTGAGACGCTGAGACGGGCGGTGACAAACTGAGACGGGTACTCATAATTATTGTATTAAAAACCCCTATGCACGAGACGGGAAGGATGCCCGACATTACAAGAAGCTTCAAACAAAACTAGGCCGCTTAATTATCCCGAGCTTTATCACGATGATTGAAAAAATGCGTCCATATAAACTGTAAACGTACTCGCAGTCGGAGTCCAGCTGAAGAAGTTCGCCCCACTTGTTTCTCAGGATACATAAATTACAGGGATTCCGCTAGGGTCTATATGGGTCCGTCAACTGAATGAAAAAAAAATCCCCCTTTTGGTCCGCTTGTTAAGAAGTAAAATGATAGCTAAAGGTTTAAAATGTTACTTTATATCCCTCCAAGTCTTCCCTTCGTGAATATCAATGAAAACACATGTGGAAATTCACATTTGAAAAGACGGCAATTGCCGGAATTAGGACAATGTCCTGACGGTTCTCTGAAGCACGTGGAAAATTTCCCGCTTCCCGAGGTATGATAGCACTCCATTTTCAGCTGACAGTCTGCGACTACAGCCTGTCCATCCAGTCAGGTTCCTTGTGTTTGGTGCTTATCCAGCGCAGGCTAAGGAACTGAAAGTAGAAGCTCTGGGATGTCAAGTTAATAACGGTCACCATTCGTGTATATTATTAGATCATCTGAGGGCATAATTTTGTTTGCCATGATGTTTTTTAGCTCTCACTATCAAAATCTGTTGAAGTGCTTTCCACCACGTCCGCGTATCGGCTCGGTTAGCGACCATCCCGGAAGATTTCTGCTTCCAAGTTCAAATTATCGCGGTAATACATACGTAGCAAAGAGTGTAAATAGACTTTAAACAGACGTTCCTACTGTTAATCTTGTTAATAAAATCCATCTCTAGACGCTCTCTCAGGCCATCAATTTAAACGGCAATTATCAAAAATCTTCTGCCGCCGAAAGGGGGGAAACCCCCCTCACGGACTCTCCCCCCTTCGGTCGCTACGCTCCCTCAGACTTGGTCGCTTCGCTCCCTCGTGAGTTGCGTATTCTGATTTTTTTTTAAGGCGGTGTGAGACGCCCTAAAACTGAATTCCAGCTAACACCCTGCCGCAAAGGGAATAAGTTCCTCCGTGATTGTCCGATAGGCTCCAGCGAGACCAACGTTGGCCAATGAGCGAATGTCTAAATGGCCGTGTCGAGAGAAAAACCTTGTGCAGGGGCATCACGGCAAATACACTTATGGGAATGGATGCACTCGCGCTAAAAAAAACCCGAACAAAATATACGTAAAAGTCTCGCATCACCGAAAATTTGACCATAATGTAAAAACTTGAATGTCTTTAATAGTCGCGACAGATGCACAGCTGGCAAATTTATTCAGACAAAACGACCTGTCCAGTCGGGCATGTCAGCTTAGAAACTACCTGCCCCAGTGCTACATTCACCTGTCTCGGGCAGTCGCGCAGTCTTTAATGTCGAGCCCTGATATGATTAGCTGGTCATGTATGACTATCCATGTACAGTCATCATGCAGAGGGAATTAATCTTCCCCTTGTGGCAACAGATATGGTACAAAACTCATGCTTCTCACCCACTTGGGGACTGATTGATGGTATACACATGGTATACACAAGACAGTCTCCTATTGGAAAATCTCCAGGAGAGCAACTTCATAGACTTTGAAATGTTTCAACATTGAAGTTAGACTGAATACTGGGTTTTTCAGAATGGATATAAACTTACATGTCCGCATGTAAATGTGTTGACATTCCAGTTATACCACATACATTTGTACATGTACATATAGATGAGCTGTCACCATGACAATTAGCACAACAACATTCTCTGAATGGCTGATGGTCTACTTACATGTACAAACCAGTTAATCCAGTGACTGGTGTGAAAGATTTGAGAGTTGATTCCTGTACTGTACTGGTCTTTCTGGAGCAATCTAACCTAATCAGGTCATAATGACCATCTCTTCAATCTACATGTACATATAAGTGGACACCTTTGTGTGTATATATCACAGCTTGATGATTATGCCATATCTACATGTACATGCACTGTCATTTCTCTGTACTTTACTAGTTCTGTTGTACATCTATCTATATATATTTACATACATCATCATGTGTGTAGACTTTCATTTACTGGTACACAATGTTGCCTTTTTGATGATTCGAAGGTTGTAAAGCTTAGTCTTGATGTTACAACATTGCAAGCTCAACGTCATTGTGCATTGTGCTTTGAAAATAACATGCGAGGTATTGGAGATTTTCTTTGATTCTGAACAGATTTCCTTCAAATTTCAGAGTAAAAATGCACAAATTACTTATAGATACTGTGGGGAATTTCACTTCTGTGAGAAGAACTGGCTCCGATATATTGCCAAAAATCCTGTCGCATCGTAATGTGTGACAGACAATAGCTGTTTTGAAATCATATCCTAATTTCAATCAGATTTTACATGTCAGAGATACATTATAAAGTAGATGAATCTGGTCGGGAGAATCTGAGATCAATATTGGCATCCTGATTCAATTCCTGCCTATGTAACATTCCACTGAACACGAAGACAGCTCGGGTCAGTCAAGAGTGCAACATTTAACAGGGCCTTATGTTCCTTACTGGCTGTGACAGGGAATTTTCACATGTAGAGCATTTTGTAAATTCATGTGCCATCCTTGTAATTTCTAAAACCACCTCATATCATGTTTCCATGATACTAAACATCATCAAATATGAGAGAATATGACATTTCCCAACATAGCAAAATTTACTAATAATGTTAGAAAAATAAAGATACTTGAATGTTGGGACTGTGCTACTCAGTATGTTGAAACATCAATTACTTGAGGGGTTGATACATGTAGTATTAGAATATTAAAGTTACAAAAATTAAAAAATTAGGTGAGTCACCATTTATACAAAATTAGGTGAGCTGTGTCACCATCTGTACAAAATTAGGTGAGTCACCATTTATACAAAATTAGGTGAGTCACCATTTATACAAAATTAGGTGAGGTGTCACCATCTGTACAAAATTAGGTGAGTCACCATATATATGCAAAATTAGGTGAGTCACAAAATCAGATGAGTTACTATCTGTACAAAATTAGGTGAGTCACCTGTGCAAAATTAGGTGAGTCACTATCTGTACAAAATTATCTATTTATAAAACTCATGAAAATCAAACTGGAATTATAATAGACCTTTAAGTGAGTAACAACTGAAAACTTCACACGCTTTATCAGTCAAACTGATGACTGTCACTGATTTTGCATTGTCCTTATTTCTGTGTGTTTATGATCCTATAGATTGCATGCTGATGCATATACCACTAGATCATGTGATCCCTGATTGTTGTTGTTATTTCCAGCCTCAGATTTCGGCCTGTTCCTGGCGGACGATGATCCCAAGAAGGGGGTGTGGTTAGAATCTGGCCGATCCCTCGAGTACTACCTTCTCAGGAGTGGGGTTAGTATCTCATCTGTCTGCTTGTCCGTCTGTCTGTTAATAGTAACGTTCACTTTTTATCCAAGATCTATCATAGCCCCATTAGCACATATATACATGTATATACATGGATTATAATTAGTTACAGGTCCTTCATGTGTGTATTTATCAAAGATCACTCGTATCAGAGAGTTGATCACTCGTATCAGAGAGTTGATTTTCATCTAGACCTAAATGTAGAACAAGAAACAGAATTTAGTATCCATGGATTTTGTCATGATAGAAACTTGAGGAAAGTTATTGAGTGCAAATGTTGACTTCGATAAAATCATTTCTGTTCTGAAAGTGAACTACCCTGACTTCCTTTGCTCATCTCTATGAGTTCATTTTCTCTCTACGTTGTACATGTATACACTGTTCGTCTGTCATTGTTGTTTGACTTTGTTACCACAGGACCTTCTAGAGTACAAGAAGAAACATCGTATACTGAGAGTTCGTACTCTCGATGGCACGGTGAAAACCATGCAAGTGGATGATAGTCACTCTGTGGGTCAGCTTATGGTCACCATCTGTACAAAATTAGGTGAGTCACCATTTATACAAAATTAGGTGAGTCACCATTTATACAAAATTGGGTGAGTCACCATCTGTACAAAATTGGGTGAGTCACCATCTGTACAAAATTAGGTGAGTCACTATCTGTACAAATTTAGGTGAGTAATTATCTTCTATGCAAAATTAGGTGAGTCACTATCTGTACAAATTTAGGTGAGTAATTATCTTCTATGCAAAATTAGGTGAGTCACTATCTGTACAAATTTAGGTGAGTAATTATCTTCTATGCAAAATTAGGTGAGTCACTATCTGTACAAATTTAGGTGAGTAATTATCTTCTATGCAAAATTAGGTGAGTCACTATCTGTACAAATTTAATTGAGTAATTATGCTTCTATGCAAAATTAGGTGAGTCACTATCTGTACAAATTAGGTGAGTAATTATCTTCTATGCAAAATTAGGTGAGTCACTATCTGTACAAATTTAGGTGAGTAATTATCTTCTATGCAAAATTAGGTGAGTCACTATCTGTACAAATTTAGGTGAGTAATTATCTTCTATGCAAATTGAGTCACTATCTGTAAATTTAGTGAGTAATTATCTCTATGCAAAATTAGGTGAGTCACTATCTGTACAAATTTAGGTGAGTAATTATCTTCTATGCAAAATTAGGTGAGTCACTATCTGTACAAATTTAGGTGAGTAATTATCTTCTATGCAAAATTAGGTGAGTGACTATCTGTACAAATTTAGGTGAGTAATTATCTTCTATGCAAAATTAGGTGAGTGACTATCTGTACAAATTTAGGTGAGTAATTATCTTCTATGCAAAATTAGGTGAGTCACTATCTGTACAAATATAGGTGAGTAATTATCTTCTATGCAAAATTAGGTGAGTCACTATCTGTACAAATTTAGGTGAGTAATTATCTTCTATGCAAAATTAGGTGAGTCACTATCTGTACAAATTTAGGTGAGTAATTATCTTCTATGCAAAATTAGGTGAGTCACTATCTGTACAAATTTAGGTGAGTAATTATCTTCTATGCAAAATTAGGTGAGTCACTATCTGTACAAATTTAGGTGAGTAATTATCTTCTATGCAAAATTAGGTGAGTCACTATCTGTACAAATTTAGGTGAGTAATTATCTTCTATGCAAAATTAGGTGAGTCACTATCTGTACAAATTTAGGTGAGTAATCATCTTCTATGCAAAATTAGGTGAGTCACTATCTGTACAAATTTAGGTGAGGCCTATTAAAAATAATCCTGTGTTTCCGGTAACCCGACCTACCTGGTGTGATCATTGCCGACCTGAAAGTTTTTTCAACAAATAAAAAAATAAAAATGCAAAAACACCGACCGACCTCGGTGATTTTCACCAAAATCTTGCTCTCAACATTTTATTTTGCGAACCCTTCGCTTCCTTCAAGGGGACGTAACTCACCGAACCGCAGGTTTGCACTTCCCGCTCTCCGTACAGTGATGTTCTAGACATAATATGTATTCAGAGCAACGTTAGCGACTCTAATGGACCTCTGCAACGGAGAATATTGCACTCTGCGGAGCGGATATCACAAAATGACCGGGACAATTTTATCCGTGTCTGCAGAGAAATGTAAATTCCACCGCTGTTCGCCGTAGATAAGTTTACTGTTACGCTGCGGCGAGCCGTTCAAATGGCTCTCTTTCTGTACGAAATATGCGACGAGCTTGCCTTTGCTTCTGTCAATGCGTGTACAGCGATGTACCATTCTGAAATCGCTTTTTTCAAATTTACCATGCATGAAACTTGATAAAAACCATACATATATTGTTTGCTAAGCCCGACTTGATTTCCTGGATGTAAACTTGATATTCTGTCTCAGAATAACGAAGTCGGGAGGAAGAAATAAAAAGGAAAAATATAAAAACGCCAACGAAGATTTCCATAAAACGTTGTCGAGAAGCCGCCCAGAAAATATAAAATACTCACAGAAAACCCGTTCAAAATATATTATTCTTTGGTATAGTTGAAGTACAGAAGCTCAGTTTATATTTTCAAAGTGCGGGTTTCGATGAAATCCGCTAAACAAACTTTATTTTCAAATTTTTGTTGAGTTTCTGCGCCACGTAATTTCGTCGCGATGAGATAAAATGGCGTCTCCCTCAGATAATGAGCACTTCGATGTAGGTCACGTTACCACGCTTGTCCAATCAAGGTAACCGATATCGGGTCAGTTGTTAGCGTTACTATAGAGAAACGGGGAAACACCCCTTGCAGTTTCTCGATGTTATCGTTCGAAATCAAGCCTTCAATCAGGAACTACAAGGAATTCCCTTTCCAACGAGACGAAACGTCGGTAGAAAGGCAGCTGAAAAATTCAGATTTTTCGCTGTAATTCCTCATAATTCGCCATTTTCGACCGCAATTCTACCAAAATACTGTAGTCTCTTCAAATAAATTTTATTTACGTTGACAACATCGTCGATTTTGCTAGAAGTTATTTGTTTAATAGCACAAATGGATATAAAATCTGATGTCCATCTGAAAGTGTTTTGCTTTGTCTTCAAACTCCTTTGTCCATCTAGAGAAGAAATACTGAAGTGTAAAGTCTGATATCTATTCTTCAGCAGCTGTCCATCAACAATTGAGTAGATTCAAGACCTGCATGTTTATTCCAGCGTGTCGACTCTGATATAAGGAATTCTAATATCTAGAGATGTTATCCAGATTTCACGAAGTTATAAAAAAAACTGTTAAATGTTTGCGATTGGAAAGAAAATATGTAGGCTTCAAGGTGGAGTAGCAACAAACCTAAACTGGAACCTCTAATACAAACTGCGATAAATTCTCTAAATCAACGACTTCCAATTCCATATCACTAACTGCAGTTCTGTCTTGACGAATGTCTGGTGAAGCTGGATTCAGTTGATGTGAGCTGTGATACTCCATTCCGATCCATTCTGTATATCACACACAAATCCCAAAAATAACAAAGCCATTTTTTTGTATTTAAGGCATTTATTTTTACACAAGTTTGGTTAGTATATTGAATAAGTATGATGGATATACAGTACATCTTTGAAATATTTTGATTGGGCAAAGAAAAGAAAAAAGCAAAAAAAAAAAAAAACCCTACCTACCTACCTGGATTTTTTTTCAGCCGTTACCAGAAACACAGAATTATTTTTCATAGGCCTGAGTAATTATCTTCTATGTAAAATTAGGTGAGTCACTATCTGTACAAATTTAGGTGAGTAATTATCTTCTATGCAAAATTAGGTGAGTCACTATCTGTACAAATTTAGGTGAGTAATTATCTTCTATGCAAAATTAGGTGAGTCACTATCTGTACAAATTTAGGTGAGTAATTATCTTCTATGCAAAAATTAGGTGAGTCACCATTCGTACAAATTTAGGTGAGTAATTATCTTCTATGCAAAAATTAGGTGAGTCACTATCTGTACAAATTTAGTGAGTAATTATCTTCTATGCAAAAATTAGGGTGAGTCACTATCTGTACAAATTTAGGTGAGTAATTATCTTCTATGCAAAATTAGGTGAGTGACTATCTGTACAAATTTAGGTGAGTAATTATCTTTCTATGCAAATTAGGTGAGTCACTATCTGTACAAATTTAGTGAGTAATTATCTTCTTATGCAAAATTAGGTGAGTCACTTCTATTCGTACAAATTTAGGTGAGTAATTATCTTCTTATGCAAAAATTAGGTGAGTCACTATCTGTACAAATTTAGGTGGTAATTATCTTCTATGCAAAAATTAGGTGAGTCACTATCTGTACAAATTTAGGTGAGTAATTATCTTCTATGCAAAAATTAGGTGAGTCACTATCTGTACAAATTTAGGTGAGTAATTATCTTCTATGCAAAAATTAGGTGAGTCACTATCTGTACAAATTTAGGTGAGTAATTATCTTCTATGCAAAATTAGGTGAGTGACTATCTGTACAAATTTAGGTGAGTAATGATCTTCTATGCAAAATTAGGTGAGTCACTATCTGTACAAATTTAGGTGAGTAATTATCTTCTATGCAAAATTAGGTGAGTCACTATCTGTACAAATTTAGGTGAGTAATTATCTTCTATGCAAAATTAGGTGAGTGACTATCTGTACAAATTTAGGTGAGTAATTATCTTCTATGCAAAATTAGGTGAGTCACTATCTGTACAAATTTAGGTGAGTAATTATCTTCTATGCAAAATTAGGTGAGT
>JAVTVY010026501.1:0-10861 GCA_036873755.1 Hanleya hanleyi | reverse complement strand
AGGATTCGATCCCAGCTGGTCCATGTGTGAAAGTTTGTCAGTTATTTGCCGAAGGGCGGCGGTTCTCTCCGGGTACTCCGGCTTCCTCCATCAACCAAACTGACTGTCACCATATGAGTGAAACAAACTTGAGTGTGACATTAAGCCAAATTCCCTTCCTCCCTCCCTACAGTCACATGACAACAGAGACATATAACTCAAATGCTAAGCTTTTTTCTGCTTCTTGTACATGTATTTTCAGGACACAGTAAACATCTTATTTAACGGTAAAAGTGAAGCCTCACGAGGGACACTATCTCAAATGAAGAACTTTTTCAAGCACAGGAGCTTTAAGAAATAAGTAAAGGCAAATGTTCAACATGTGTGGGATATGCTGCTTGTAAGCATTCTGTTTATTCATTTTCATCAAATGGACTGTTAAGCATGTCTTGTTTCATGAACTTCAGAATGTACTACAAGACTATATACAGTACTATTGCAGATCAGTATCATCTCACATTTATAAGTTACACTAAATGCAAGGCTGCGTAAATCCATGTGCATCGACATTTCTCTTTGTAGTTTGCCACACACTCCTATGTTGTTCTCTTGGCCATGACACTTCTGGAAATGTCGAAAATAGATGATGTTCCAAGCTCCTTCCCAGTGAATGGAAATACAGACTTCAAATCCAAGTGGCTGAAAAGGACTGCTGGGAAAATAGTGGATTTCGCTTGGCTCGCACCAAATAAAGAGGATATCAGGCGGATTGCGGAAGCAGTCAAATTCGACAATCTTGACAAGTCGGATGTCTTCCCACTCTGCACATGTATGGAAGGTAAGGATTCAACAGATATATACAGCTGATGAAAACAATCACATATATACAAGAGTAAAACAACAGTGTAAGTGGTATACATGTATGTTCTTCCATTTCAAAATTTGAATGTTTCATTCTAAGCTTTTCAGACAGATGGTAAAAATAATATGCAAATATAGATATAACACTATTCACAGATTTCTTAAAATGTGCAAACTTACTAAAACGTACAAACAACCATGCTTCCCCCGTTGAAATTAAGTGCAAATGTTATTTCCTTTTGCAGATAAGGATGAACCTCTGGTTCAGTGCTGTTCTTCAGCTTGTAGATCATCATGGTTACATGTAAGCTGTGCACAACTGACCAGTGAGTACAACTAACTTGCTGAGAGGATCAATTATATAACCACACTGTAGATAACTTTCACTAAAATTTAAATGTGTAAGGTATAAAATGATGGTAGCATTACATGTTCATAAATATCTCCATAACTTGAATATATTCCTCCAGTGGATGGATGTGTGTGTGTGTGTGTGTGTGTGTGTGTGTGTGTGTGTGTTGGGGGGGGATATGGAGCAGTTTATGAGCTTGATGCTTGGATGCGAGAATGATGATCCCGTGCTGAACTACACTAAGGCTCTCATGTGGGAGGGATTGAATTTGCTGGCACACAGAGATGCAGTCCGAAAACGGAATGAAGAGCAAGTGTTGTCTCATTGGAAAATGGACATGCTCTCCTTCTGGTCCAAGAAACATTACAAATATTTCATAATCGGCCATCAGCTACTTGCAGGTACATCAATGATTCAGGCATTGTGATAATGGAAAATCCAACTTGCCAGAAGGGAGATTTTTATATTTATTCCTAAAAAAATCATGTTGTTTATTTGATCGTAATCAGTCTCTGTTGCTAAGTTGAAACGCTTAAACGAGAGTTTGATACAAATCTGATATGTGAGTTTTGATGAGGTGATACGGTGAACTCAGGATAAACTTGTGGAATATTTTCCCACTACAATGCTATGCAAGATCAGTATATTTTTAGATAATATTTCAGGATCAATAACTGTGTTTACTGGCAATTGGATGACAGCTATTGGTAAACAACTGAGTATTTTATTTTCAGATATTTCGTAGATTCTTTTCAATCAACATGGATAGCATAGACCACAGATTACTGCATATTGACCTAATAAAATTCTATATTAACCTGTATATGTTTCAACATATATTCCCTAGTAACATTTTGCTGTCTTTTTTATGATCATCTTTAAAAACGAAGACCATCACCGCTGCAGAGTGATGAGCAGTGATTGTAAATGTAGGTCATCACCTGTCAATGGTGATGAGACAAAATCATCACCCTTTAATGATGATGGCCATCACCATTTAAAGTTGATGGCTGTAACTCGTCATCTTTCAAAGATGATGGCCAGTTATTATCACCATTAAAGGGTGATGGGACATCACCTTTTTCCTGGATGTGTAGATAGTGAAAAATGTAATATTAGTGCCAATCTCGCAGCATATATTTTTGTTTTTGTTTTATAAGCTAAGTACTAATTGTGATTGTAGGAATGGCAGGATTTCTGCCCGAAAGATTAGGAATGGAGCTGAAGTGGAACAGGCTGGCAAACATGCATGGAAGAAAAGGTGGAAATATTGGTCTGGATTTGGTGAACGAATTTCTAAATAACGACTTTAAAGGTAAACTTGTGACCTACTCATAAAAAGTTAATGCAATCGCTATTCACTTTTATACAGTTAAAAATATTAGCCTTGTGGAAAAAAGTTTCATGTAAGATTGATGAAAAACAATAGTGTAGATATTTATCATACTACATGTACTTATCATCCATGCTGTTGGATGAATAATTAAAATTTCGCTTTTCTTTTCAATTTTCGCATTTTAGAAATGTTGAAAGTTTCTCGTGGACAGTGCACACCGAAACAAGTCGACAGATGTGCCCAAATGGGTGAGGCATTTGGAAAGAAGATGGATAGAATGTTCACCAGCCAAGGCCTTGGCTTTTTATAGTCGTGGTCTGTGAACAAACATCCAGATTACCATGCTGATGTCCAGCTGTTCACAGAAGAATATGCGCAGGATGCACTCTTTGATTATTTTCCTGGAAGACACCATGATGGATTTGAGAATTTTGAGCTCGACTCAGCATCCCGAGTCGTGTCACCAGAGGCATTGGGCAGGAAAATTGCATTCTGGTCTGCAAAATTAGACCGGTGGCGAAATATCAGCACTGCCTGCGCTCGCGCCCGTCCTCGTGCCCGCACCCGTGCTTTGGAGTGAACGGCAGACTGAGCAGCAGTCTGCTGATGCCAGTGGAGCAGTTGATGACTTTGTCATTCCCTCTACTGTGAGCCTTTCCAGAATACTGTCCCGTATGCACCTTCCTTGTGCCTCTGTTTCCTCGACGATGGACAGCATATTAGCCTGTACATACTGTCTTGATCGTGGGTATACATACATGAATGCCTTCCCTGGCTGGCCATCTCGGGAACAACGTCCAACTCCTTGCCAATATTGGAGTGTGTGTTTTGATGGGCCCCAATGAATGATGTACCGGACATCTTGGACCTGCACGCCAAGCCCAAAGACCACAGTGGCCACAACACATCTTAAGGTGGTGTTCGTTCTGGGGAAGGATTGGAGGATTCTTTCTTTGGACTTCTCATCTGTGTCTGCATGGAACATATCAATAAGTTTCCATGCATCATCTCCCAATTTTGACATGAGTAGTTCCCATACACATGTGACTGTGTCTATTGATCTACAAGGTTCAATCGTATGAATGTATTGCCACATAAAACCCGTATGAATTATATTGCAAAGGCAATATCATACCATATAGGACTGCTTCAATTGGTTGTGTTGGGGGAGGGAGAGACACTTATTTTTTTAGTATTTTATGTAATTGCCCGAACAACAATTATTCATGATGCCTACATAAGGAAATGTCTGTAAACATTTTACCACTGCAAAACACAATATTCAGATTTAATATTCTAAAACTGGGTTACAGTATTGATTTTGTATTGAGTCTAAAAGTGATTGAATTGTTAGACACCTCACTGCTCCTAAATGTTGCATGTACTGATGGTTGTTTCAGTGATCACAAGTGTTGATTTGCTTTGACAGTTCATTTACAAATGTTTTAGACATATTTATGCAAAGATAATGTTAGTGGGAGGTATATTTACGCTGTATAGATAATTGCACGAGGTGCTCTCTGACCCAGCTCGGTAATACGTTTGATGTACCAGTCTACTTGTTTGGTGAAATCACCCTCTGATGTTCTCTCAATGGAAAGATATATATTGGGCCTGTGATGAAGATAAAACTATAAGGTCATGTCAGATATATCTTCTAAGAATCTTCCCAGAAAATAAATTGCTTTGATACATCATGTACACTGAGCAATCTTAAATGGCTTGTCATCTTTTTTTTCTTCCTCTTCTAGTGTATTCATTTCATTTTCATGTTTTGCATATGTCTTACAAGTAGTCCTTAATGAACATACCTGTCGGGAACTACAGCAACAATGTTGGTGCTTGAAATGGGGAGATGCAAGGCTTCGCAAATTTCAAGTACCATTGGGTGGGCTATCGTGGCTGTCAGAGCCAAAACTGGTGTTTTAGGCAGGAGACTGCGAAGTCTGGGGACTTTGGTATAATCGTGCCTGAAGGTCTTTTCCCTGTGTGATAGAGATGTATACGTACAGTACTTACTCAATATTTATTTTATCTACCCCCTCCCCCAAATTAGTCAGCGTGAGGCTGCTGATGGCTATACTGGTTGATATTCATAGGCTGTGGTCACAAAAATTGATGGCTGTTGATCTGTTAGTGTTTTTGTTGTGTGGCCGCTTATGCCGGTGCTAGGGGCCGTGTGGCCATATCATCCAAGTTGCCACATGAACAGGTACAATAAAAGCGTACCTGAGATACAACACATATCACGAATCGTTAGATTCTTGGTATGTGCTTTAGAATAGGTTAACCAGAAGACTATTCTGTGAAGTCATGTGACGCAGTCAGAATGTCGGCACCTCTTCCTCTTCCCACTTCCCTTATATGTGTTGTAATTGTATTGTGTTTGTAATATCTTTGGTAATATTGAATTCATACAGTATATATCAATGCTTTCCAGTTTTGAGAACATCCATGATAAAGTATTGATAATGCTGGTATATCGAGTGGGAAAACAACTTGTATGATTGTATCTGTTGTACGGAATATTTGGTTAATGTTAAGTTTATTATGGATAATGTTTGTTACCATTTCGTTAAGCAGTGCACCTCATCAACTGCGAACAAGCAGATCCTATTCCTTAGTGACATGACCATATCCCACCAATGGTTAATGATTATTGGTTCCGGGGATGAAAAAACAAGGCTGCATTTGCCTTCGAGGATGTCTGAAAAATGAACAGATTATATGTTCTGGCAATAAATAATTTTGAAGTGATACTGAGAAATGTATGAGCTTAAAGTAGCAAGTATTATTGGTGAAAATGTGATTCAATTCTTGTACCTCTGACCCATGGATTGAAAATTATTTAATCTTCAAATATTAAACAGATATATAGGTTTACAGGGAGTTTGTTAATACATGTATTGATTGAATGAAGTTCCTAATTAGGTTGATTGGCTACCGCTAGCCACGATCGGATCCATTGTTGCCATTCTGGTAATGGCAGCAGACGAAATGCCAGCCCCAGACCATCTGTTCACCTGGTCAAACATCAAGCTCTTCAATGGTGAAATAATAATTGCCAAGTGTTTCTCCTCTGGATAAACTTTTTCAAAATGGAAGAAAAACATATTTGATGATCAGTCATATTGCTGGAAGTTATTAGCTTTATTATGCCTCAGTAATTTCACAATGATATATTAAAGTATTTATTTAGTATAGTGGCCTACACAGATAGCTTACATGATCCATAATCGCAGGAATGAGGGCATAGCATTCACTCTTTCCATGTCCAGTTGGGAGAATTCCCATAACATGCTGTTTATTCAATATGTGATTTATCACATCGAGCTGCTGTCTTTTAAGCTCATATGGCAACAGCTTTCCTATTATCGTTTCCATTGTTTATTCTCACGATGACCAGGAAAAATCGTCTGCTATGACCTCCTGTGTTTAGGGTTTGGGGCGCACATTTCCCGTTTTATTGGAAGGCATTAAAATGAAGGCGAAGAAGAAAACATGGCGGCCGAAAGTTGAATCCAAGCGGCGGTTGCTCCACAAATGGCCCAATATAACCCCAGCCATCGGCTGTTGGAATGTTAAATACGACCAGCGTTCAGAAAATATCCGGTAAGGAGCATCAACTGACCGTTTGATACGGTACGGGTTATAGCACACGGAGATAGATAAACGCCATGTGTGACTATCATCCGAAGGTTTTATTGATAGGAACAGTTGTGGCTAATCGTAGACATATATAACATTTGTAAGATACAATTAAGCAACATTAATTTTATTTAATTAGGTTGATTAGCCAAGTTCACGTATTCAAAAGCGAAAGATTATTTTCTTACCCATATTTATCGCTAAAATTATAACAAACTCGGCATATTCTGCTAATGAAAATTCACGTTAGAATAAAATGCCAATCGCTGAAATTAACAACTATTGAATGCCAATGAACCTATCAATAATACACCCCAATACGGATAAAGAATTTTAATTTTGTATTGTTTCTGGAATGGACACAATGGAAGCAGGTATTGCGTTATTCAATTTAGTAACGCCATTAAAGCGCCAGTTTGTACTGCTTTATAGCTGAGCAGACTTGTGGCGTTGGTGCATCACATGTGCCAGTGATCATAACTCTACCAGTCCTGGGACGGTTGGTCAGTTTGCCCCCCCCCCCCCACCACTCCCCACCTGCCAAACCGGCAATCAAATCTTCGGAACGATAACAACTTGAAAACTGGCACTCCGTGACGTTGTAGTTTATTATATAGGCGTCATTTTAAGCCTATCTGCATTGACCTCTCGAGGCAGAAGATCATGGGAAAATTTTGAATGGCGGTCATGTTTTCGTCATTTTTCTTTAAACTTCCTGCTTTACTGCGAGAACAACTGGACAAGAATGATTCTACTTCACATCAGGCTATTATTTGCAAATTGTCCGTGCATAAATTGCGATGAAATTACATAATTGAAACAAATCGAACAATCTGACAAAAATCGAGCAAAACTGGTTTTTTCTAGCCCAGGCCAAAATATGGCTGAAGGGTATTGTCGTTGTCATATACGTGCGTCTATTCGTCGGCCATCCGTCCGTCTGTCCGTCACACCTTTCTCGTTACCAAGATATCTTTAGAACAACTTACACTAGGCACACCAAACTTGAAGTGCACATCCATATTCTCGTGACCCAGAATCCTATTGAATCTGGACCTGATTGGTTGGGAAACTTTAGCAGCCATCTTTAATTAATGCGAAATCATCACATCTTTCTCGTTATCAAAATATCTTTAGAACGACTTGCCCTAGGCACATCAAACTTGCAGTACACATCAATATGCTCGTGACCCAGGACCTTATTGAATCTGGACCATATTGGTTGGAAACTTTTGGCGGCCATCTTTAATTTATGCGAAACCATCACAGCTTTCTCGTTACCAAGATATCTTTAGAACGCCTTACCCTAGGCATACCAAACTTGCAGTGCACATCCATATGCTCGTGACCCAGAACCCTATTGAGTCTGGACCCCATTGGAAACTTTGGCGGCCATCTTTGATTTATGCGAAACCATTAATCTTGTTTAATATCTCGGGTACCATTTCGCTGTTCAGTGTGAAACTTCGTATAGATCATCGATTCATCAAGAAACTTCAAAGGAATGACCAAACCAGTTTTCCAGATTCGGTGATAACCTTGGCGGCCATCTTTAATTTAAGCAAAACCTTTAATGATATATATCTGTGATGCCATTTAAGTGTTCTATACGAAATTTGGCATAGAGCATCGATGTATCAAGAGGCTTCCAATGAATAATCACATCAGTTCCTCTGAGTGGCGGGAAGGATGGGCGGCCATCTTGTATTTATGCAAATTCATTAATGATCTTTATCTCTTATACTGTTCAAGTGCTCGATGTAAAATTTGGTATACATCGTCGGTGCACCAAGAGACTTACGATGAATGACAGATCTGGTTTCTCTGATAGGGCGGAAATCTTGGCGGCCATCTGTAGTTTATGCAAAATCTTAAATGATGTATATCTCTGATACGGTTTAGGTGTTCTAAACGAAACTTTGTACAGAGCATCGATGTATCAAGAGACTTGCACGAATGAATAACCACATCAGTTCCTCTGAGTTGTGGGGAAGGTCATGGGCGGCCATCTTCAATTTATGCAAAATCATTAATGAAGTCTTTGTGTGATACCGTTCAAATGCTGGAAGTAAAATTTGGTAAACATCATCGATGCATCAAGAGACTTATGTAATAAATAGCGGTTTCTCTGATTGGACGAAAACCTTATTGGCCATTTCTAATTGCAAATTTTTTGATAATCTATATATTTGTCACTTGGTGGTTGGTGTTCCAGACATCTTGGTTCAAATTAAATACGTTATGAATGGCTAGAGGCCAGAGCCGAGGGGTTTCCAGATGCGCAAATTCGTATTTAATGACGTCACACTTACGTACTCACAGAGACAATCGTGGATTTCTTTTAATATTTTCGATAGAGCTTGATTCCAGAGCATAGCGTTGTAAGCTTCATGGCCGTAGTTGAAAAGATAAGAAGACTATTTAGGTGGGGAGGGGGAGTGGGGGTGGGAGTGGCAAAAAGCCTCCTCCAGGCCCGGACAGGTCCACAAAATGGCCAGACCAGATAGGGTTAAGAGTAAGGTAGCGGCGGAAAGTGCTTCCTATATATTTTCGCTATTCCTGAGCCTAGAGGGTTTAAACTTATCACACAATATCTTTGGGTCAAACCCTACTAGCAAATGTAGATGTAAAAAAAACTCAAGATGGCCGCCATGATGACGTTTTCAAAAGGGCATGTTTCGCCGACTTTTCAGTCAGATTTGTCAGTTCTCTGTGCAAAACAACTGCATGAAACAGAAAAACACAAATTGCAGGTACCACACATGGTCGCCATTTCCTATAATCCCCTGGTTGGGGGTCATCCAAATAAGCTAAAAATGACCCCATCATGATAGTCCACAATGTCGCGGAGGCTCAGCTCTCATTTTTTGTCGTTACGGGAATGAGAGCAAAAAAACAGTCGGGAGGGGGGGGGGGAGGAATGGGGGTGTAAAGTGCCGCCACCCTCCTTCATCCAGGCCAGGTAGAGTGGATGCTCTAGCAAAATTGATTGAGACAGTGTGTAGGCTTCTATCAAAACTTGTCTTAAATCGTGGAATTTCGAGTGATTAAGCCCAACTCACACTATGAACAGTTTGTAACAAAAACACTGTTCAGAACATGTTTTGTCTGCAATGTGAGGTTCTCAGAAACATGAACATTCTGTTCGAGGGACAGGTTCGTGAAATCAAACATGTTTGATTTTCGGAACATGTTTTTGTCTTCATTGTGTGGTAATCCCGAACATGTGTCCGAACATTCACCAGCAGATATCCAATCAACTGGCAGCTGTCGGTCATGTGACAGAGCCGCTCTCGCATGACACAACAAAAGCTCCCATCACATGACCGGCAGCCTCGCTGCTTGATCGCGGCGACTGGCGGTCAAGAGAAAATGTTCGCAGTGTGAGGTTACCATGAACGAAAACACGAAAAAACTGTTCTATTCTAAGGGAGCGTTCCCAATTATGGTTTTTGCTTCGTTCGTTTAAATTACCGAAAAAAAACCAAGTCGTTCTACACCCATCGTTTTGATTTTCGTAGAAAGCCATTGAAAAAACCATTCAACGCATTGGTTCGTTCGCCAGTGAACGAAGTCGTTCGTTTTACAGAAAACCATTGCGTTTTTTTCCTTCTTTGTTTGCCATCGTTCGATCGTTCGCTGGAAAACGATGGCGCAATAATACAATCACGTGATGTTCGCATTATCCAGCCTGATAACACAATCTCCGTGGGCACGGAGAAAAGAATCCGTTAATTCAAAGCAGAATTCTCTGACGTTTGGATAGGCAGTAAATTAATTTTACGTGTAACTAGATGTTGAAGTTCAGCTACATAATTAGACGACAGAAGTAATTAATGCACGTTTTCCCCCGACTTGAGTAGACACCCTCGCGTCAAACCCTGCATGGTTATTCGGTTCGTTCTGAAGGCTATCTCCTTGCCAATCCTCGACCGCATTATTCATTGTTATCTGAATTTGTATTATATCTAGTCTATTATATTGATGGCTATATGTACGTGTAGTAAACAAACGCCAGCCCCGAATTCCACAAGCACCGCGATATCATTTATTGAATATCAATCTTTCCATGGTAATTCATAAGCTCCGTAATTCCTTCAACGCCCCATCCCAAAAAGAAATCTTCATTTTTTTCATTTTTAAAATTTATTTCTTTCTCAATTAACAATTTGTAAATATAAGTTTTAGCAAGAACAATGATTTTTTTTGACATATGACAAATAATTAAAAGCAGCATTGTGTTAGCTTTCAAATGTCCGAATCTTTATTGATGCGTGTTCATTGTGATTAATACTTTTAACTATATTTAAGGGTGCAGATTTGGGTCAAGTTTGTTTAATGCTACCGTAACTTTAACCAAATGTGATATATTTTATGTGTTGCATGTAACAGCGGTCTTATTTGAATTCTTGAAGTCAATACGTTCAGAATGGCGCGTGAATTATAAGGCCCCAGAAGGTCGGTTGGAACTAAGCATACACAGTTACCGGAACCAATTTTCCAAAAATAACTTCCGAATCCGAAGTAAATTAAAATAAGAAATTTCTTACAAGGATTAATTGCATGTAATGTTCAATTATAATGGAATATCTACAGATAGTATCAATAGATAATCATAGACGTGTTGTTTTAACATAGAAATAGCAGCTTATAATTACAAAATATCAACAGATTTAAATAAATAC
>JAVTVY010026500.1:0-11331 GCA_036873755.1 Hanleya hanleyi | reverse complement strand
TGTTGAGAGCTGTAACTTAGCGCAGTTATAGCTTATGATATTGAAGTTATTTTGAGCGTGTAGCATAATACCCGGAGTAGAGCATAATGAGTAAATTCAAAATGGATGACATTAGGGTGTAACTGGAAAGTTCTGTTTTTCTCGTATTCCTTCAAAATTAATGTGTTTTGTTTTCGTAAAAGTACTCAAAAGTTTTTTTCTGGAATAAATTATTATTTACTAATAAACCAGGCAGTTTCAGCCACGAAAATTGCGCGAATAAAAAATTGGCCCGAAAAATCGTCCGCAAAATGGCTTATTTTTGGAAAATGATGTCATCATGGCCGCCATCTTGGATTTTATTACATTTTCTGGTAGCGCTTGAACCAGTGATGCAGTGTGATAAGTTTCAGCTTCCCAGTCTTAAGGATAATAAAAATAACGAAGCTGTTGGGAGGCTAGCTATTCTTTGAATAACAATATTGCCACTTAGATGCCCTTTTGGGGGCCAGAGGGCATTACAGAGCCTAGGGCAACGGGCATCCCTTCTGATATTGTTCTATACGTCTCAAGTGATGGGTGTGCCAAGTTTGGTGCTTTGGTCCAGCGTGTCACGCTCTTCCCAAAATATGACCCTAAGCCACCTCACTATCTGGAGACACGAGAGTACAAACCTTCGGATCAAACCCATGACTGATCTCTCTTTGCTATTTTGCTCATTGATAATGTAGACCAATGCTAGGTCATCAGTGAAAAACTCTACACTTCTGTGAGCGAACAATAGGATAAAGTTCTAAGAGAGTGATGTTACGATGCCTCCAATGGTCATCCCAACATCCTAGATACCAATGTTTACCGAACACTGCACCATAGCCCAGCGCCCCGGATGCATCCGTGTAAAGGGTCAGGTTGTCATAAGTAGACCATTCAGAGGGCAATGACTGATTGACAAAATGAAATCACACAGAAAAGACTGCCACAGATCAAGGTCTTGTTTCACCTATAATGTAAGCCTAATATGGTGATACGATTTGGAGACAGGAAGGCTCTTCCAGGAACAATAACATGCATGCAAGGTTCATGATACCTAAGACTTTTGAAGTGAAATTAAGGTTATCTTTTCTTTGGTGAGACAGGCGCCAATGAGCTCATGACAACGATCCAGTTTGTCCTGAGGCAATCTGGCTTCAAATGCAACCGTATCCAACTCGCAGCCAAGAAATGGAAGGACCTGTGATTGTCCAGCTGTTTTTTTCAGGGGCTAAAGGAACCCCCGTGTCTTCACACATAGTAGTAAAACCCTGGAGATCGCGCTTACAGCTGGTCTCGTCAATATTAATAAAAAGATAATCATCCAGCACATGCACCATGTGCCGAATGCCTAACTTGTGTCTACCTGTCCATTCTGGAGATGAACTTTTTGCTGGATAGCAACCTACGCCCGCCAAAAGTATACACTGGATCGCATCATCTAAAGATGCATACTGTACAGTGGAGGATGAAGATCGAATGCCGTCATTCACAGAGAACCCATGTGGGGAAGAAAGGTGATGAATAAGGCGATACGTCCCCTTCTGTTTCTTTCTCACTACCCCAGTGGATAACAGTCGAAAACTGGGAATGGTGGCTTTTCAAAAGGGTCGCTAAGGCGCTCAGCTGTCAATTCCTGCTTCAGTTCTTCATCATTCATAGGCAGACTTCAGATTGCAAATGCACGAGTCATATGTGGGAAAAATGTCCCTGTGGAGCAGAAGCGCTAATTATGCTTATATAAAATGCATTTGTTAGTAATAAATTGTTGACTTACTGCTTACTGTGGAGCAAAAGCGCTTAATATGTTTATATGTAAAATGCATTTGTTAGTAATAAATTGTTGACTTACTGCTAGAAACTAAATTTATATGTAAAAATGTATGTGGGAAAATTGCCTCAAGTGAGGAATTGTCTGCGCCCCCAAATTTCCAGTATTGTACTAATCCTCTTAACCCTTGGGGGATTGGAATGGAAATGCTGATTGATAGCTACACATATTCATTGAATTCTATGAATCCCTGCCTGACCCACTAACATAAAGTAAATTTAATATTAAGCGCAATAATAATCCCAGACAAACATTATTATCACATGTCCCATGAAAGCCAATGAGCCTTCGGCTTTTAAAGCAAAGGTTCGGGTATGGTAAAGCTATATTTCAACTGAAAGTGCTAGTCAAATGGCATTCAACTGTATTTTTTTTAATTTTTGGAATTTATTTTAACGCAGAAATAATTAACCAAATGCTGTAATACCGTCAAATTTACCAAACACCAGAAAAGCGCCATTGTATTGTCGCATGACCTATTTTAGCCAATAGGAGTAAAAGTACGTAAAACAGCGTGACGTAAGCTTGAGGCAAAACATGTGGAGGCATCATGGAGCTGCATGTGTTAAGGTGAAAATTGCAGTTTTATTAGTAAAAATTGGCAAGAATTACCTTAAATACTAAATAGCTCGTACCATTTTCATTTCTAGTTGCCAGAGCGCGGCTTTGTTCGCTCTCCCAACAGCGAAGACACTCGATCTCTCCCGTAAGCCGTCGATGCGAGCAGCGTGTGCACCGACACCATACCATGATACTAAATTTTCCATGCGGGCTTCTGTCTTCATTTCGTGGCCTGTCTCGCTACTAGAGCTGCTATCATCCCCGCTGCTCTGATCTTCCGTATCTGAGCGTTTAGGCTCGAATTGGTAGCCCTGAAAACCAAACACAGCTTCCTGTCGTGGGCGCATGCGTCATGGCGAGTGGTGGCTTTCTCCTTGCTCTCCAAGTTTTAGTCATATTTTATAGTTTTAACCTATATCAAGCTTCTGTGATGTCTATACTGCAACTGCAAGTGTCAGGGAATACCTAGATCCGGTGATTTTCAACAGTCAATTCGCAGTTGAACGATGGCAGGTACTGGATTTTCTGTACTCTGCGAACACGAATATCGAATCACAATGCAAATGGCGGACAAATGTCGCCAGTACTGTGGCGGCCCTCCCATACACAACTATGCTCCTGTTGATGTTGTCCGGTGATGTCTCTCTCAACCCGGGACCAAGAACAGTGAATTATAAAGACCCTTGTGCTATATGTGCAAAACCGGTACGTAAAAACCAGCAGGGTATATTATGTCACCGCTGGAATCGGAACTGCCGCTCGTCGACATGATTTCACTCAGTTTACTCTATCTACCCAAATCGATTAGATTACCCGAACAGAAAGAAGAACTCCATGCCTTGACCCTACGTCATATCCGCCTTCTGGATACAGTACAATGGCGACACTCTGAGGACTGAGAGTTCGCGGTTTTAAAATGATTAGTACTCCTTCAAAACAAAAAAAATATCTTTTGGGTTCTATTTGGCGAGTTGTTTTGATATGTATCAAAGGCAACCAAACCCGAACTTTTCCTTTAAACATCACATCCAAAGCCGTGAGCTTTCCATCCCCCTATAAAATAATAAAAATAAACAGTATATGCAGCTTAAAATAACTTATACTGAGTTAATAGGGACAGGTAACCAAGCTAGCAAAGTAATAGGATGGGCATCGAAACCTCAGACGAGCAAACGAGGACTCATTTACAGCTCAAATGTACACAGTCCGCCGTGAGGGCTGAGGCACAGTGTTGAACAGATTTACTGAAGTAATTTCACCACCAAAACAACGCATGTTGCTTTGTGGCCAAATAATTTGCCAGCATTTCATTTAACTCGGAAGCGAGCGAATAAAACAGTTGATTGCGAGGGCACAGGCGTTGCAAAATTTGACAAACCCCAATGACTCGGGTTCCCATCCGATTGCATAATAAGTCTATCAAAAGTTTGAACTGGAGATTGAAATCGGCGATATCAAGATCATTCCATCGAATTTGCAAAATTATTATGTCAGGGTTAAAAGATGCAACCACTGGCAGGTCATGAGTCATTGTTTTGAAACAGTTCTACCCACAATGCTGAAAATTGTTATGTCCGTCAATCACTTACCCGGGAACCGGAGTGACAATTTGACAACAACACCAAAACAACAACCAGTACTCTGAATCCGGGTCAAAAATACTGGGGATAAATGATGTGAATCAGCTACCGACAGCTGTCTCCGGTTTCACTGCACGTCGTGCAATAAATTTCCACGAGATGTCAACCAAGTATTGGTAGAAAAACGTTAAATTAGCGTTAAATTTAACGCAGAAGTGCGCCTGAATTGAAATGCGGGAAGAAAGATTCTGAGTTGAAACAAGCTTCATCACGTGACAATTATCGAAAAGCTAATTGGATAACAGCCTGAGAAGCCGGTGTAGCAATAATGGTGACAACCTGTACCTGGCAGTGGTTGTCCTGACTGAAACTGGGTGTCCCCCTCCGGGGGACACCCAGTTTCATGTACCAGTTGTCCACTCGATACATATTACTCTTGCACATGTTGTAATGTATTATATATTATATTTGCTCCCGGACAACTATTCATGGGGGACAACCTGTCTTATTACAACAGTGGCAATATTAGTTGTCCCCCATGACGTGCTGTCCATCGTATTATCATACGATCTAGGTCACGGTATAAAGGGGACAAATTTTCAGTAGCTCGGCAGCTGTCCCAAGTGGTGCAGGGGAAAGAGACGCGGTAATATGGATGAGCGGCGTTCCAGTAAGTTGTGGGTTCGAATCCCATCCGCGTCACATTATTTTTTTTTGCAGTACATCATCATATTTTCCATGCTAAGTGCTAAGTTTTTGACGGATCATTTGTGGATTAATGACGCCAGGTGGACATTATATTTTCATGCTATATTTTTGTTACATATATTTTAATGTTCCTATTGCTTAGTTCTATTTTGCAAATATATTTGGCATATTATTCGTCAGTTTCTTCCGATCACAGTCAACAGTGTTTTTCTTAAACTGATGTACATTTTTATATACAACAATATATTTCTCTCTCAAAGTAATATACGTAGGCAAACGAACACAATTCTAATTTTGAAATAGATCGTGTGGGTATAGATGTTGCGGTATTTTGTCTTGCAAGGTGGTTGTTTCAGGTTAATCTGAGGGTGTTGAATCCGAATCTGCTTGTTCCCAGGTTAATTTTACACACTGAAACATCAGAACTGCTAATTAACCCTAATGACCAAGTCACTTGAGCATTTGGTGTCAATCTCTGCCAGGGTAGGAAGGCCGTCTTCCGCCCACCGCCTCCCCCCCCCCCCCCCCACCTTATATCATATCTTCCTAGCCTGTGCGAAACGACAATTTCTGCAAGAGATATTTAGCTTTTAAGAAGGAAATCATTAACGACTGCCTTCCCCCCACTTCCATCCCCTCTCCGCCACTCCCCATTACCGTGAATACCGATATGTTTAACCATTTCTGTTAGGAGGTGAAACTTGACAAGATAATTTAACAAACTTAACAACGGTCACTCTAATGGCGTCCCAGTGAAGTCATCTTCCCTGAAAGTAGTTTTAAATCTATAATATTTTTCTTACGCCTTCAGCTAGGGGCTGAAACCTGTGTGATGACGTCACTGTGACGTCATTTTCAAAAAAGGCAATTTTGTGTTTCATTTCTCCACAAACACTGCATGATAAATTAGTAAATCAAATAGTTTTAGCCCACTTTTCCTTTCAGAAAAGCAAAACGTTTTGAAGAACATCACTTTTCTGATACCCACATGGCCGCCATTTTGAATTTAACCATTATTCTCAGACTACCCAGGGGGTCATACAAATAGGCTCAAAAAGACCCCTATATGATAAGCTACAAAGTTACGGAGTGTCAGCTCTCAAGTATTTGTCTTTCCGGATAGAAGATAGAAAGTTTGGTGCGAGAGCCTTGATGCTTCACTCCTCCCCCCCCCCACTTGTTTTGCCCGGCCTTGTATGGTTAACTTCACCACTCATGTGAGACAATCATGGGTCTATTGAAAATGGCGACCATATCAGGTTTGACATTCCGGTTTTCTTATAAAGTGTTGCCTTTTTCTACATGGCATCGCCACACAGGATTTTTGGGGGGAAAATTGCATGAACTCAAAATTGAAAACATCTGATTGGAGAATTCGGCCCAAAAATTCAGATGCGAATTTGTGAAATTGAATGTGAAATTGAATGTGAATTTGAATGTGAATTTGATTACGTCTTTGTGACGTAATCAAAGAGACTGTTTCATATATAGTGTGCGTGCTTTCAGCTCCTAAGCCTAAGGGGTATTAAAACTATTTATACCGGTGAGTACCAAGAGAACAAGAGCGCTGAAACTTTCTGACTTTCCCGCGAATCTTATTGCCGTTATTTTGAGACTATTTGCATGATAGTATGTGCAAAGGGTCATGGGAAAATGACGGTCACGAAATATCCCCATAAAATTGTGCTTTCGGTCATTTCCGTTCATTTTTTCGTATTTTTCTTGCCTAAAAGAGCATAAAAGTAATTAATGTTGCCAAAACTAATTATTCTCTATCATATGAATTAGATTTTGATATAAAATATCGAAAAAAATTGAAAATCAGTCCAAAAAAATGAAGCGAAAAATGGCTTCCGAAAAGATGACGTCACTGTGACGTCATGATGACGACCATCTTGAATTGTTTAGCATTTCATTATAGAGTTTGACTCAAATATATAGTATGGAAAGTTTCAACCCTCTACCCCGGTCAACATATAATGAAAATAGATGGGGCTTTGGAATTCCCCCACCCTCCATCCTCAGGCGGGGACAACCTCCAAATCACCCAAACCTGGTAGGGTTAAAACAATTCATTGATCGGCTACGCATACTATCATTGCCTTATTGGGCCACTTTACATGCTGAGGCCTGATACTGGACAACTATTCCGAGGTGACGGACAACCCTTAATACGACTTAGTTATAATCGCGATAAAACCTGGACAACCACTTCTATCGTCGGACAACGTATCCCCGGATGTAGTTGTCCATGGACAACCTATGATAGTATCAGCTGTCCCTGGACAACTCACAACAGTATATGTTGTCCATGGACAACCTGTCCCAGTAATGGCTGTCCGACGGACAACCATTAACCAGGACAACGTTCACCTTCACACCGGGAGCAATGTATTGGGGAAAATTGAATTGGGATATGAATAATGGGAAGCCCAGAGTAGTAGAGTCAATCCTTTTAAAGTCAACTTTTCCAGGGAGGTAACTCTTGATGCCCTTGATTCCAGGTTATAGTATAGGAAGCGGCCTTGCACGGTCTTTCACCTCTGAGGCCGTCAAGGCCGCTATAGTTCCGACAGGGGGCGCCACCAGGGTGACCTTTGACCTCGAATTCCTCCGCGGTGATGCGGTCTGCCTCCGCGGACAGAAAATAGTCCCTGAGTTGAAACAAGCTTCATCACGTGACAATTATCGAAAAGCTAATTGGATAACAGCCTGAGAAGCCGGGAGCAATGTATTGGGGAAAATTCAATTGGGATATGAATAATGGGAAGCCCAGAGTAGTAGGGTCAATCCTTTTAAAGTCAACTTTTCCAGGGAGGTAACTCTTGATGCCCTTGATTCCAGGTTATAGTATAGGAAGCGGCCTTGCACTGTCTTTCACCTCTGAGCGACAGGGGGCGCCACCAGAGTGACCTTTGACCTCGAATTCCTCCGCGGTGATGCGGTCTGCCTCCACGGACAGAAAATAGTCCCACGGGAAAAAATGCATGGAATGCATGTATGGGCCCTGAGATGTACTTACATGTACTGTACATGTAAGTACTAGGGGCCTAGTGGGAATTGAACCCAGGTCGCTTTATCTAGAGGCCGATGCTCTACCATTAGGCCATGAGTTATAGGCTACAAACCAAGGTTGAAAATAGCATATATATGTCTACCATATGGTCCATACTGGCTCACTGGCCAATGTTGAACCTACTCCTGGTCATTGTAGTATGGGTTGTTTAGTTTTGTTTTTCACATCTCAACACCTAGAACACGATGGGCGGGGTGCCCAAGCGATTGGTTGAAATTTTTTGAGAAAAAATCACTTTGGGCATGCGTAGTGGGTAAATAGCGCTGGGTGGACGTTTTGGGGTCTAGGTGAGCCCCTATTCGGCCGATGGAGCCGAGTGAGGTATCAATGTGAAGCACACGTGAGGGAGCATCCAACGGGCGGGTGTGACGTGGAACCGACGTCATTCTGCGCATGCGCGGTAGACAAAGGGTATGGAAATAGACGTTTTGGGATCTAGGTGAGCCCCTAATGGGCCGATGGAGTCGTATGAGGTATCAATGTGAAGCATTCGTGAAGGAGTTGATTGGACTAGTGTCTCGGCCGTTGTCAACATTCTGCGCATGCGCAGACAGGGAATTGTGGGAAAACGATACGGAACTAGACGTTTTGGGGTCTAGGTGAGCCCCTAGTGGGCCGATTGGGTCGAGTGAGATATCAATGTGAAGCATATCTGAGGGGGCATCCGCCTGGACTAGTGTGTCGGCCGTTTGCGACATTTTGCGCATGCGCAGTCAGGGAAATGTGGGAAAAGTGCATTGGAAGGAACGTTTTGGGACCGAGGTGGGCCCCTAGTGGGCCGACGGGGTCGAGTGAGGTATCAGTGTGAAGCATATGTGAGGGGGCATCCGATGGGCTGGGTGTTGGGTTGGAATATCGTCATTCTGCGCATGCGCAGTAGACAAAGTGTATGGAAATAGACGTTTTGGGATCTAGGTGAGCCCCTAGTGGGCCGATGGAGTCGTATGAGGCATCAATGTGAAGCATTCGTGAAGGAGCATCCAACTGGACTAGTGTTTCGGCCGTGTTAACATTCTGCCCATGCTCAGACTGGGAATTGTGGGAAAAGCGTATGGAAATAGACGTTTTGAGGTCTAGGTGAGCCCCTAGTGAGCCGATGGGGTCGAGTGAGGTATCAATGTGAAGCATATGTGAGGGGGCCGTTTTCGACATTCTGTGCATGCGCAGACAGGGAAAAGGGTGTGGAAATAGACGTTTTGAGATCTAGGTGAGCCATTAATAGGCCGATGGAGTCGAGTGAGGTATCGTTGTGAAGAATACGTGAGGGAGCATCTGCCTGGACTAGTGTTTCGTCCGTTGTCAACATTATGCGCATGCGCAGACAGGACAGGAAATTGTGGGAAAAGCGTATGGAAATAGACGTTTTGGGGTCTAGGTGGGTCACTAGTGGACCGATTGAGTCGCGAGGTATCGTTGTGATGTATACGTGAGGGCGCATCCGCCTGGGTGGATGGGTGTTAGGAATATCGTCATTCTGCGCATGCGCAGGCCGGCCGTAGTATGGAAATAGACAGTGTGGGAGGTGTCAAAGTGAAGCTTTTGTGGGGTAGAGTCAGAATTGGGTGTTTTTTATATTGCAAGTCGCGTCAGTCAATCTGCACATGCGCAGTTGGTTGTAGTAAGTAAAGTGGTCATTTTGGAGTGTGCGTTGGGGTGTGTTTGGAGTAGAGATGGACCATCCTTGGTTCAAATGGGTCGTGGGAGGTGTCAAAGTGAAGCTCTCGGGGCGTAGACTCCGATTTGAAGGATGCCCACTGCATCTGTGGTGTCATCGGTGATGTCATCAGTACGAGTAGTAGCCAAAGTGGGCGTTTTGGGGCGGTGAAGGAAGGTATTTGGTGTAGAAATGGACCATCCTTTGTCCGAATGCGTCGTGTGAAGTGGCATCTTGTAGCAACGCCCGCCAACGCCAAGCTCAACGCTTCACCGCCCTTTTGAATTAACCCAAAAGCTCATAGAATTGCCACCAGTACATCGCAATGCAGTGACGTCCGTCAACGCCCGTTGTTACACCTTAACACCCTAGCATAACACCTTGACGCCATGATATAGACCGGAGAGAGAACAACAACAACAACAACAAAGATGACAGAAGAGAGAACAACAACAAGTCTTTTTCATATAGTTTATTCTCCCCATTGCTACATCATACCCACGCTGGGGGAGCCGCGTTGGGTATGTTTACAATTCAAGAAGACTCTTGTCCCATCAGAGGCCGCCATTTGGCGCTGTATCTATCATAATCGTTCTTGCTCGTTAGATGTATTCTCGGCTGCTCTTGTCCAATCAGAAGCCGTCCTTTCAGAATTTGGGACATAGGTTAATCCCTATATGTACAGACACCACCACACACCACTATTACCGCCACCACACACTACCACTCACGCACATCGGTGATGGTGGTGGTGGTGGTGGTGTGTGATAGTGTGTGAGTGAGTTAGCGGAAGCTCAGATCTCGGAGGTGACGTCATCGTCCGCATGCGCACGCATCTGTGGTGTACTTGCATGTCCATGTATTCTGTGCATATCCATGCACATTACTATGTGCCTGTACATGTACTATTTCGTTGTACATGTAATCTGTTCATGTACATGCACTCTGTCAATACACATTTTCCTTGTCCATGTAAATGTGCTCTGTGCATATCATTCTAGATGTACTCTGTTCACGTCCATGTATACATACCCTATTCAAAGCCATGTAATACTCTCTGTCCACGTCGCTATATAGCTGAAATATTTGCGGAATGCGACGTTAAACCTCAATTCTCTCTCTCTCTCTCTCTCTCTCTCTCACACTCAATGAACATGTACTCTGTACAATGTCGCATGATGTGGACCGGTGAGAGAACAACAACAACAAGGATGACAGGTCAATCATTTTATTATCCCCTCCAGTACATCATACCCAAGCTCGGGGAGCCACGTTGGGTATGTTTACAATACAAGTAGCCTCTTGTCCAATCAGAGGCCGCCATTTGGCGCTGTATCTGTCATATTCGTTCTTGCTCGTTAGATGTATTCTCGGCTGCTCTTGTCCAATCAGAAGCCGTTCTTTCAGAATTAGGGGCATTAGCTAATCCCTATATGTACAGACACCACCACAATCCACTATTACCACCACCACACAACACCACCATCATCGATGTGAGTGAATTGACAGAAGCTCAGAGCTCGGAAGTGACGCCATCGTACGCATGCGGACGCATCTATGGTGTACCCGCATGCCCATGTATTCTGTGCATATCCATGCACATGTACTATGTGCCTGTACATGTACTATTTGGCTGTACATGTAATCTGTTCATGTGCATGTACTCTGTCAATACACATGTTCCTTGTCCAAGTAAATGCGCTCTGTGCATGTCATTCTACATGTACTCTGTTCACGTCCATGTATACATACTCTATTCAAAGCCATGTACATACTCTCTGTCCATGTCGCTATATAGCTGAAATATTTGCGGAATGCGACGTTAAACCTCAATTCTCTCTCTCTCTCTCTCCCTCTCTCTCTCTCTCTCTCTCTCAATGAACATGTACTCTGTACAATGTCGCATGATGTA
>JAVTVY010026499.1:0-11739 GCA_036873755.1 Hanleya hanleyi | reverse complement strand
CAAAATAACGATAATATTGTAATATTAAAACTGTAGATGGAGAAATCTAGGTAGCTGGCGTATTTCAGAGTACAGCCCCAACCAGGTCCAGTCAAAACTTCCTAAAGAGAAATATCTAATTATGCGCGAACTATTTAAAACAGGAGAAACCAACACGGTATGATACGGTAAATTATTACCCGGTACAACTCCAATGTATTCATTCGTTAATGAGACATAACTTGCCCTATCCATATTTAAGGCCACCTTTTTATTTTAATTTTTCATGCACCCTAAACTTCGGGTATGGGAATTGGGTGGAAGGGGGGAGGGTTCCGGGTTAAACATCATACATAGCTCCACACACATCATATACATGTATCTCTCCCTTGGGTGAGCCTACCACTCTTTGGTAGACATTATTCAACCATTTTCAAGGTCATCCATTCTTTAAATGCATTCATCCCTCCCAACTAACCCTCCATTGTAACCATTCACTTCTTTGTTATATACATGTAGTGTGTTTAACATAGCATACAAGTATTGGGAGACTATACAAGTATTTCAACATCCGGGCCTTTCATTCCCCAGAAACGGCTGGTCCCAAATGATACATGGGACTGTAAAGGGCAATGCATTCCTATTGTCACACCGTTCCAAACCAGTGGTCGTACTTAACCGCCGTTGCTTCCAGAACATTGGGGGTATAATGGAAATACTAGCCGTGTTACTGATCTTCCATCTCGCTTGTCTTCAGGTTTACATGTATCAATGAATTGTTCACAGAAAAAATTGTAATATTTAAACTATAAATGGAGAAATCTAGGTAGCTGGCGTATTTCAGACTACAGCCCCAACCAGGTCCAGTCAAAACTTCCGAAGATTTATTAATGGTCGATTGAATAGCTCCTAGTCGGGTCAAGGACGAAGATTGAACATACATCATTGAGAACTGTTTCTCTCTTACAAATTACTAGTATTCCTTTTATGGTTTGGAAATTTTTCATGGTTGTCTATTGAATGCCGGGCCTGTTTAATATGTCCCCCACATAGGAAGGACAGCATAGTTCAACGCCGGGGAACGTGAGTATTCTCCTTTCGGACAAGATAGCTTAATAATGCCATTATGACGTTTCACTCGTGGTACTCTCTGCAGCTCTAGCCCTCTACTTTCCATATAAAGAAGGGTTACAATACAAGCAATCCCGAACTATATAACTGAAACCATTCCAGAGATATAGGCTTATTTTCGGTTGAATGACGTCCTTGTTATATTCCGATGAACGTCTTTGTTTCAGCATCTCCATTAGTGAAGGTCCCATGCCTCTAACCCCTACAGCTCGGGAGATATCGGCTATTTACGGTTTTGATGACGTCACTTCCGGTTTTGTCGCCATTGTTTTAAAAAGTACCACATTCTACGCGTAACATCCTTGGAAATCTACTGACCAAGTTTCGTGACCCTAGGTCACCAGGGTCGAGGTCAAATTCGTGTGGAGCAAAAAAAAACAAAACAGGTCACCATGTTAAGAGATAGGAGAAAAAACGGTATAGTGGCATCCTATACTACTAGTTATTAATCACAAACGACCTTTTTTACCTCCAGTTTAGAGATTTTCCTCCAAGTTCCCAAGAATGAAGCCGTAAGATTTTGCCATCGACTTCGTATAATTGTATGCATCTCATTTTGGAGCTGGTGATCAGTTTAGAAAGAAAATACCTGTCATACAAGTTGTACCAAGTAGTTTCTGCTTTCAAAAATGTTAGCAAACAAGTGAACCTACAGAGGAACGAATCCACATACTATAATGCACTGGATCCTTTTCTTCTTTCGCTTTTGTATTTATTCAGTTCATTCACAGTGATGGAGAGTGATCGTCTATTTGCAAGCTAGCTCATATTTTAATTGCTGAGTGCTTCTTATCGCTTAATAAATTGAAGCCGAAGTAATATTATATTAATTTTTGTGGAAATATATAGCACTTGACAGATGGCTATAATTTTGGTAGCTTGACGTGTTTGTGGTTCGTCTTTGAGGGGGGGTAACATGACATCCTCGCGAGCCAGTGTATATCGATCGATCTGCGAGGATTTAGGATTTACCTGGACTTGTGAAGATGGTAACATGAGCGAGTTTTCTAAAAAATCAGGAAATGATATACCGGTACAAGAATATTTTATTATACAGTACCGTTGTTGGAGAGCTATAATATGTTGTCTAGAAGGTAAACATTGTTCTCAGTGGGCCGGTGTGAAAGGAAAGAATGTCCCCAGAAAACAATGTCCCTTTTAATATGTTTCTCTTTAGGAAAATATGTCTTACCTGAGTTGCAAATCAGGAAAATATGTCTTACCTAGATTATTAGATTCCCATCGGACAATTTTTCCTACCGGACATTCTTTTCTTTTATATCTGATCAATATAAATCATGAGTCGTTATTCATATATCGACGTCGTCATCTGAAGCCTGAAAGAGCTTTTGTCGAACAGGTGTCGAATTGCCATTCTTGGGGGTTAAACATCAAAGCAATTATTCCATATTTTCCCGCTGAGTTAAAGCTAGAAAGACAGGATGGACATATAGGGGGCGCCACATGAGTACTAAATTCCCCCACTTGAAGGAGAGCTCCAATGTGATTGGTGATGACCTCTGATTAGGACGACAGAGATATTTGTGGCCATTGAGAAATTTCGATAGCTTTAAACGGTGATATCTGAAGGTGTACGGTCTAATTATGGTTAGATAGTCATTGATTTTTCATCACAAGGGGCCAAATGTCTCTATAACTACGTATAGAATTTACGATAAGTGCAGAAATCTTGACCTCTAATTCAATAGATCTGAGCCTCCGCTTTATATCGTCCCCTACAGGTCTTTAACACTTAATCCCCCAAATTCCCACCACCGTTCAAAGATTGGGTCTAATATAATATGGGAGATCTATGAAAAATTTGTCTGTGATCCCAAGTATTTCTCTCTGACGATTAGTTGTCACCATTATGACCTTAATGAGTTGTGAGAGCTTAACGACTGAACAGCGAACCCACCGTTTATGAATTATTTATAGAAGCTAACATTAAATGGCCTGTCAAGAGTCTTTCGTTGGATTGTCCTCACAGATGAGTACATAACATGAAAGGTGACCGTCTAAATATAAAATGAACGCTTTGTATTTAATGTGTCGCTGAAGATTATTGAATGGGTGGTTTTAAAAGAGGAAAGGACGTATACCTGATGTTTTGAGTATAGATATCAGTAATAAGCAAGGTGATCATTCAATCGACGAGATTACATGTTGCATAAACACATCAGTAGTCATATTATTTGCCCGACATAAAAACATATATGCATTGATATCCAGTTCTGGATATATGCTCACATGTTTCAGTCTACAAACAACAGTACCATTTCTGGAAATAAACACTGCTGGAGTTCAAATCCAACATATGTTCAATTCCTTTGTATCCGTTACGGTTAGTAATATCAAATATTACCAGTTATTATCTTGCCTTATTATCATTTGGTTATGTAATTTAAATAAGTCTCTCCGATAAATTAAGTCAATTTAAGGTTAGTATTCGTAGTATGACAAGGAGAAAATCTGTTGGTTCTGTCATGTAACTTACATTTCATGTCCTAATGTGTAGATTCACATTTGCTGACTAGTTCGCGCTATTTTTCTTGTCTGTATTTAATGTAAAGATAAAGATCTAAATATAAAAACGTTCCATGTATGTCTTACATCCGGGGCTCTTTTAGCGAAGCGGAGTGATCGGCACGAGTGAAGAGGAATTTACGGAAGTTGGTGACTTACCACTCACGGTAGGAGGTACTTCTCTCGGCATAATGAGATTGAGGTTGGAGTGATTGAGGTTGGCTGCATTACATGCCCAGTAATACCAAAGAACTGTGTTCCATATCGGTTGAGCTACGTTGACTAGGCAGTATACCCCTTAATGCGCAAGGGTTCGTCTCCAAATACCAAATGCCACCATAGTTCCGGTGGCCGTCCCAAAGTACAGTTCGAAAGATGGCTCCGTGAGAAGCGCCGACATTGCCAATAAATTCGATTTCGGAAAATGTTATTTCAACATTATATATACGTAATAAATCCTCCCTTGAAGACAGATAAAAGTACCTACAGATCAAAGAAAATTAAAAAAAAGGGAGGGGAGGGAGGGGGGGGTGGTACATGTCGCGGAATCGACGCATCACGGGAAATCATGTCTACTATGGGATTACAGCTGTAACGTTCTCTGTTCGTCTTTCAATCAGCCCGTAATTGCTAACACAAAGCTCTGACGGTTGCTTCCAGGAATCCGATGAACGGCTAACTTCTATGGTGTTCCATTTCGGCCATTTTTGCGTCGCGCGTCGCAGGCGACGGGAAGGGCGACGTCGCCCGCGACGTCGCCCTTCCCGTCGCGTTCGTATAATGTTAAGAGATAGAACGCGACGCGACGTCGCCCTTTTTAAACGCGACGTCGCCCACGACGTCGCGGGCGACGTCGCCCTTCCCGTCGCGCGTCGCGCGTCGCTTTGATCAACACGACGCGATGGGCGACGTCGCCCACGACGTCGTCCACGACGTCGCTCGCGACGTCGCCCATCCCGTCGCCCTTCCCGTCGCGTTCTTATAATGTTAAGAGATAGAACGCGACGCGACGTCGCCCTTTTCAAACGCGACGTCGCCCACGACGTCGCGGGCGACGTCGCGCGTCGCCTTCCGGTATTTTAGGACAAAATCGATCTGCGCATGCTTAGGGAGCAGCTATTGCGATGTGGATCGTATGGCGAGGCCGTCATTTCATGAATGATCTCTGCCACTATCGATGAAGAAAATGTCAGCGTAAATGAATAATGATTATCCTGCATTATCGTATAGCTTTTAAATGGTGTTAAATATTAGTCCATGCTTGGAATGATGCCTGTTATGAAGTTATCTCTCGGAAAGTCTGCAACTCGCTGTGTTGTACTGTACAAATTATATCTTCGCTTCCAAAAAATATACGCAACCCCCACATCCGTACATCGTCTTGAATTTCTTTATTCCCATTGGATTTCGCGTGTATGTGTGTGTGGATTTTCTGTGTGCTTTTATGTGTTTGTGTTTTTCAGTTGTTCTTACAGTATACCCCCACATTTACCAGGCCGTTGAAAATATCCTTTTATTTACTGCTGTCCAACACTGTATACCGTTACTTAACCTGTCACGTCCCGACAGATTGTAGTGTAGATCTATAAGCTTTCAATTTAGCGGAGAGAGATAGTCCCATAACTCTCAAAAAGAAAGAAAAAAAATTATGATAGAATTGAAGTTATTTTGTTCTTTCTACTCTTTCTAAGAACTGACTGAAGAATATTAGTACCTCTGCACTCTTTAAATCGTCCGGCATTTCCACGATCGTTCTAGACGATTGAACTAAAAATTCAGGACGAGTTCTTGGAGTTCGAGTAAGTTGCTCTTAGCTGCAGACATTCTTTCCTCATTTTCAAGAAAAATTAAAAAAAATTCATCCTTGAAACACAATTGTAGTCAAATGGCCTGAATAAAACCTGGAACAAAATCCATGAATTATTTTAAGAGTGCATATCAACGAGATTTGAATTTTTCTTGAAATTGAGGAAAGAACCCCTGCAGTTACAAGGACGTAGACAAGTTTTCAGATTTGGGGCGGGGGGGGGGGAGCTATACTATGACAGCACAATAAGGTGAGGGTTCAGGGGCCGCCTAGGCCTCGGAAGCTCCAGGATCCCAGATGACTGGAGATGCGTTCTTGGCCTTTCCCAGTGAATAAAACTCAACATTAAATCGCACACGTTGTAACCAGTTTTTTTTTGTCTTTTCTTGCTTTTATGTGTGGGTATTTTCTTTCCAGGGTTATTGAACCTCAAACTTGGTCAACACAAAAAACGTTGCAATCTAATTAATATTAAATCCTATCTGCTCCCCATTTGGATATTTCACTTGTATGATCTAACAGGCTTGCAGTAACTCGCGTGTTAACCAATCCCGAGTACGCTTCATAGTGCTTTGAAGGGAACATTGATGACAAAGAATTTTTGGTTGGCTCAGCCGAATTAGCCGGCTTGCTGGCCGGGTGTCTTTTCATGTTGCCGCGGTCCCGACATCGTGGCACCATAATACGGGGTAGATATATGGACTGATCTTTGGTGTAAACATTGGGGTAAATGGGCACAGTGAACCTATCTCCCCTCCCCGACTGCAAATGGATGAGTCCAGATGCGACCATGATGTCATAATGCTTTTAAATATCCATGGTTATGGGCGCCCAGAACACCAAATTCAATTGAAATACGTAAGATCCTATATAGCGACATGTACGATTGGGGAGCATTGATAGGGTATTAATTTATTAAGATTGAAAACGTTGTGCAAACTAATTGGCTCAGCGACTCATCCAGGTTGTGATTTTGGAGGGAATACGTGTTTTGTACATTTTTGAGGGAATTTATACAGTAGTTTTGTGGGTTCCGAATCACGGTGACCGGCGGATAACTTTCCTAATGAACGCCTTATATTTCTTGCAATAAAGCATCTGTGTAAATCTTTTCTATTTTTATTGGAACGCTTGTTTCTGTGGACCCAAATAAATGTCGAACAACCGACCTGCGTTGTTCTTTTCTCGGTCAATTCGGCATGGTAATGCTTCCGGTACCACGCAATGGCAAATTCACGCTGGGACAAAAACGCGTGTGATTTCTTAAGTGTTGAATCTACGAGAAATTAAATGACTTTAAGTGGTAATTTCAGTATTCGTTTCAGTGACTGAATCATATTAATGGTCAAACACAATATCTAATGATTTGCGATAACCCTCGCCAGCATTGTAACATAATGCGGCATTAGAGATGTCAATTCCGGATTACGAATTGTGACATTGAAGACTGCACACGGACAAATGTCTCTTGGGCAAAGTTATTGCTTTAGAATAATTTTAAGTCACAGAACGGGATAGTCTTCACCCCTCATCCCACCCTCATCCCACCCTCCCCCACCCCACCACACACATACCAAAGATTTCAAAATTAAAGATTTCATTATTAAAATTGGGGAAATATATCTGTGTGTCCTTTCCTCTATTTTCTTTTGTCCAAATATAGATGCTAAATAGATGTCCGATGTCCATTTAGAGAGTTTATATATTGTAATGTTGAATATGCGAGTAGAATTCGTTCAGCTGTCAGAAACACGATGGAACGTGTGTGTAACTTTCTTAAATTTGAATCTGAATTCCATGCAGTATATCAGGTCAGATGGGGAAACATTTTCGACAGGTTTGAATTGAACCAGGTCCGTCAGGTTCAATCTTAAATGAATGGTGTCGTCCGTGAACAAATAACGAACTATCCAAATCCTGAGAGAATTAATTTAATTAGTGAGGATAATTTCCGTATAAGGCATGGTCAGACAGATCAGGCCGTCGTTGTCTATGAACAATTTCTGCCTCAGTAATGGCAATCCAACAAAGTCTAGGCATGTGATACCACATTTTTCGCCTATTGAGATATTGGTGATAAATGACCACTCACGACCGCTAGATGGCGTGATCCGCTTCTTACCAAAGTGATTCGCAACTGCCCGCGCTGGTACACTGAGACGGACATGATTTTCTCATTGATTTACAAGTTCGATTAGAGAATTTTATACATGCAATTATCGACGACAGATTTTCGTAGAAAATAAGGCCAGGAATCACTCTCAACTCTTAATAACACGAGCGCCAGCAGTCTAGATGTAAAAGGCGATTCGGAACTCCCCTATTAACTGTATGCTTAAACATGCCTCGTTTCCTCTGCTTGACCACTTTCCCCTCTGACAAACACGCAGTGGGGAATATGTATTTCACAAACACGTCTATTTTTTGTTTGTCTTGCAAATATTTGGGGGGAGGGGGCCATGCCCCCCTTGTCTACGGCCATGAGTTAAGAGCAACTTACCCGAACTCCAAGAACTCGTCTTATATTTGAAGCTCAATTGTCGTCAAACGTCTAGTACGATCGTGGAAATGCCGGATAATTCGAAGAATGCAGAAAAACTAATATTCTTCAATCAATTGTTAGAAAGAATAGAGAGAACATAATTCTCACAGTAAAATGACTTCAATTCCATCATAATTTCTCTCTTATGCTAAATTGAAAGCTAAAAGATCTACTACAATCTGTCGGGGCGTGAGAGGCTGAGTACTGGTATACAGTGTTGGACAGCAGTGAATAAAAGGATATTTTCAACGCCCTGGTCAATGTAGTAACATAAGGAGGTATACTGTAAGGATATCTGAAAAATGAAAACACACAAACACATAAAAGCACACATAAAAGCCACACACACATTCACGAGTTCGTGTACGGATGTGGGGGTTGCGCATATCTATTGGAAGCGAAAATATAATGTGTATAGTACAACACAGCGAGTTACAGACTTTCCGAGAGATAATTTCATAACAGGTATCATTCCAAGCATGGACTAATATTTAACACCGTTTAAAAGCTATACGATAATGCAGGATAATCATTATTCATTTACGCCGACATTTTCTTCATCGATAGTGGCAGAGCTCATTCATGAAATGGCGGCCTCACCATACGACCCACATCGCAATAGCTGCTCCTTAAGCATGCGCAGATCGATTTTGTCCTAAAATACCGGAAGGCGACGCGCGACGCGCGACGGGAAGGGCGACGTCGCCCGCGACGTCGTGGGCGACGTCGCGTTTGAAAAGGGCGACGTCGCTTCGCGTTCTATCTCTTAACATTATAAGAACGCGACGGGAAGGGCGACGGGATGGGCGACGTCGCGAGCGACGTCGTGGACGACGTCGTGGGCGACGTCGCCCATCGCGTCGTGTTGATTAAAGCGACGCGCGACAGGAAGGGCGACGTCGTGGGCGACGTCGCGTTTAAAGAGGGCGACGTCGCGTCGCGTTCTATCTCTTAACATTATAAGAACGCGACGGGAAGGGCGACGGGAAGGGCGACGTCGTGGGCGACGTCGCCCTTCATGTCGCCTGCGACGCGCGACGCAAAAATGGCCGAAATGGAACACCATAAACTTCAGCCTGGCAATTTCGCGTGGAACGTCCAGACCTCCGCTATAACTCATTTGAGGTAAGATACTGTTACTCAGAGAGGACACTTGTTCCAGATTTCCGAGAACTGGCGATAAATTAGACGGCCGACAGATACATCAAACGGTAAACGATTTGTGAAACACAAATTGGATTGTGGTAATTTCCATCCCGTTCTTGGCCAAGCGTCTTTATGTTAGGGCTCGGTAAGAGAGCGAGAATTAAGACAACCTTCGATGGCGGTGAAGAAAACAATTATCCTAATTACTGATAGATGTATGTTAGGTAATTACCGACTATTGCCGGCTACTGAAGCGTTTTAATCTGAAGTTTAAGCCCCTGATGGTTATTAGTCATCCTTCACTGACACAAGATGTTACATGTAATTGACTATATAACTCAATAGCCAGATAGGCCTACTCCCAATTAGAAGAGCCGATTTACGTGATATCAAGCATGTAACGTGCTAACAAGATTTTCATTCACGTTCCCAAGAATTAAGCCATATAATAATTTGCCTTCGACTTTTGCACATGTGTGTATTGGCCACCAGTGGAGATGGTGAATTTGAGATGAACATATCAAGCTTTGCATCAAACCTATATTTATAGAGCCCCATTCCAGTTTTGTTTTCACTTTTATATTTACTCTGTTTCATTCATTTGTGGGTCAATTGTTGAGTGTTTGGTATCATTTTCTAACATATAACCCTGAGAAGAGAAAATGTCGTTAAATTGTTGTGAACATATATAGCACTTGATAGTTATAGATGTCGATGAATCGATGTAATGCTGGATCTGAACCAAACTTGACTTCTGTGGTTCGATCTTCTTGGACGGATTTAAGAGAACCGCCTCTCCAAAATGGCATCTTCCATAATGCAGGTCTGTATACTCCGTATCTCCGTACAGCAGATTGGGGTTGTGCAGTTATTACTGGAACTGTCAGTTAAAAAATAACAGCCAATGAACGGACGGTACATTATTTCGACAAAGGCCGAGTTCACGAAGAAAAGCTGGAGGAAAAACTCTTTGAAGTCTCTGAGGGAAACCACATGGAGGCGCCTCTCAAGTCAAAACAACGACGGATACGAAACGTGAATTCAAAACAAGCAGAGAGGATGAAATATATAACACATTACCTTGTGCCCAATCCGCTCAAATATTGGCATATTCGGAGAGGTCACGAGGTCACGTATGCGCTCCGAAATGTTTCCAAATCAACCGGTTCGCAATCGTTATGGCTTATAATATATCCGTAATGCATGGCACGGATTTGATAGACGAGTCGTGACTAGGGATGATGCAAAATGGAGGTAAACAAGAATATATCGAACTGAGAGACATTCGTCCATCTAATTTGCATAATAATAGACGAGATGTTTAGTTCTCTATTAAAAATTAGACTATGTACACCTTCATTGAAAACCCACAGTTAAACATATAACAATATATAAGGTAAGTCGCCTGAAGGTCTTGGGGTGTTATGATGAATAAATCAAAAGTTATTAATCAAAAACGACCTTTTTACCTCCAGTTTAGAGAGGTAGTTCTCTGTAACCCGTTAAAGCAGGTGACATGAGTGAGATTCCTTCATAATATATCTTATTATACCTCTTGAATATTCATGAGGGCTTTCTGATATTTCATTGGTCAAACTTTACCCAGCCACGAGTCAATATTTTTCAATCACTGACCCAGCTGTTTATGTGTCAGGCGGAGCGCGTGAGGTCCGGAGTCAATATTGTGATCACATGCATGGTCACTGTTTACAAGTATCGTCTGTCTGCAACATGGCTGACGGTGGTCGCTTCGTAGATTGTACGATGGATCTACAAGAACTGTTACAAAATAGGGACAGTAAGAACGCAAAAAATGTTATACAGGCGTCTCAATATTACGGGTCTACTGTCAAACAGAAGATATAAATTTCGATATTCTTTTGTCGATAACGAAAGAACAACTAATTGGTGAATTCCTCTTCAAACTCTTTGCTGAGTTGAGAAAGAAGGATGGAGATAAATACTCTCGTTCGTCGATGGTAAGCATACGTTTCGGTCTCCTGAATATTCAAGAGGTAGAATAATTTGTTATATGTAATTTCTATCTGCACTGCCCGAGCAATCCATTTCATTCTCATCTCAAAACTGGAGTAAATTTACGCTGTCGATGTCACCCAATCAAATGAGTTCACCATGACCTAAATAGGATTTATGAATGAAGTGTGTGAAGCCAGTGGCTACATTGTATCAAAACACCCAGGGTTTGTGAAACGCTTCTGAAACTTTTAATTCTCAGTATTATTCTAGTCAGATTGGAAGCAGCTTTGTAGATTTATCCATGAACTATTCATAAAATTGTATCTGTGTGTCTTATTTCTGATAACACACAGCTGCATGACAGAAAGTATTCGCCAAACAGCGTTTTTGAAAAGGAGTAATAATAGTACCATGCGCTAGTCTGGCGTCATAGCGATAATTCACTGCATTTAATAAATTCGGTATATATAAAACACTTATAGACTTGTGACGGAGTCAATATCATGAAACCTGGACCCTTGGCCAGACTTGGCCAAAGCGACCTGACCTCGGCCTGCGGCCTCGGTCAGGTCTGCTTTGCCAAGTCTGACCTCGGGTCCAGATTTCATGATATTGACTCCGTCACAAGTTA
>JAVTVY010026498.1:0-10305 GCA_036873755.1 Hanleya hanleyi | reverse complement strand
GTGTATAATAACACAGATGATGGGATATTTTGGTGATTACGATTGAAGATGTATAAGGGTTTTTACAGTTTACATTTTTGTCAATTGGAAAATCCGGCGAGTACGTCTTGAATAGCAGGACGTTAGTTAGAAAAAAAGATCAGAATGTTTGGGAGTCTCACTGTCCCTGTCATATATGAATACAGTATGGTTTGGTCCATCTTCGCTTACCCAAGTCTAACACTACACTCACATCTTCGCTTACCCAAGTCTAACACTACACGTGTTGCCTTGGCTGAACGTAACACATTATCTGATCAGAATACAGGTCTGGTGATGTCATAGCGCTATAAATATTCCGTGATCCATATTAGGGGAAGTGCAATGTATGACCTCTTTAAAATTCAAATTTGATTGGCTATACACCCACCACTTGCCATATTTGGAGATCACACGGGCAGACATCAGAGAAAATCCTAGCTGCAGCATGTTGGCAAGCTCCTATATTGATTGGCTATATGACATCACGTGCGTTTCCCGGTTTGAACAGTTTACTCTATTCATTAAGTCAAGGTAAATGACGGAACGTTAGTGTAGTATTTAACTTGAAAATGAGTGTAGTATTTAACTTGAAAATGTGAAGATGGGTTTGGTCGACCGCAGCTATTGTCCACCAAATATCTACTCTAAAATTGTAAAGCTCACTCAGCGACTTTATCCGCTAACGAATTTCCCATACTTTTTTAAATGGTCTGGGATTCGCTCAACACACGCAGCAGCATGTTCGTATAATTCTCATGTAATAGGTGTAGATGTGTTCCAAGTAAGTCAGATATAGCCTTCAAGGCCGCCCCCAAGGCACGACAGAGAGGAGGAATTGGAGGTTAAAGATGTAATCAGCCTCAAAATGGATGGATTTTGTAAACTCTCCACTGTGCGTTTTTTTCAGCAGGGAAGATTACCAAAGCATCATATCTATTATATTTGATGATAGTGAGATCGACATATACAACGAATTCAAGAATATCTTGTCAGAGAAATTTGAAATTCTGCCCGCTTCGACGGGTTTTCTGTTTCGCCATTGAGGCTGTGTTGTACGCGGAGAGGAAAATGACGTGACGTATGAGTGACGTAGGGACGCTCACGAATCTGAATGCTGCACAGCTGCAGCCATGGAATAACGTCATGGCTCGTGCCTACGGCTCGGTAATGTCGCATAGCATACGTTGGTAGAATGCACCACACGTGTATACGCTTGCTGACACGACCGTGAAAAAATAAACGGCATCTTTATTTTTAAAGATCAATTACTTCTATTTTCTCGTGAATGGTAAAAACAAGTTTAGTTTTTTGTGGTCAAAAGTGTTTAATTTTGTACCTATTGTAACATATGTGACTTTCGCTGAGTTTGAGAGACTACGATTTCAGCTCAGATTTGAGGCTGATTACATCTTTAATATATAGAGAATAATTTACTTCATTTCTGACGTGCACGTGAGGACGACTAGCGATATTACCAACTACCAAATTTGTTATCCGTGATACGTATCTGACGATCGGAACAACATCATAGCAAGATCTATGGCGTTACGTTTCGTAACTTGTGTCTAATTCCGCTCAACCCGGGGCTAGGGGCCGTATGAACCCATGTACTTCAAGATCCTCATGGTACTCATATGAACAGTCACAATCAAAGCGTGACTGAGATACATCTTTTTTTTTAGATGACGACTCTATAACGAATATTGTGGATTAAGAATACTGATCAGCGATACGGATTTGATATTTTTGGAACATCATGATGTCTTGCCGGCATCATTGAAAACTGTTGACCGCTTCTCTCTTGCAGGAAACAAGCATATGTTTATGTATACTATGATTGTCTTTTTGAATTTGATGCTAATATAGTTATATGGAATATGGAATATGTCTTTGGATTATGGACGCGGATATTCTCTAATGGACGACGGCTGAATTATGAATGACGGACCAGACGCTTGTAATAGGTTGCCAGGATCACTGAAAGCTGTTGATCGCTTTTCTTCCGAGAAACTTTAATATCTTTCAAATTTTTTTCCTGCTTGGGTTTTGGTGGAAAAAGCGCCCTATGTTTATAATAGATCACTCTCATTTGTAACAGTCAAATGTGCTTAATGTTTCAGTTATAACTTCTTAGGCTAAGATAAGACAAAACGTGAAGTAAAAACGGGGTCATTTGTAGAAATATTTCATATTTTTGTATGCAGGATGTATCATTGAAATAGTAGAGGAAAGAGCCTGTTTACATGTTTATAGTTCATTAGACTGATTTCTCAAGTCAAATTTTCGATAATTTAAAATAATACAATAATATAACTCTTGTGAAATATACGATAAAAATGGGAGGTCACCATAATTTGTTTTTAAATGTCAGAGGTATATCAGGTAAATTGAACCCTGTAAGCCCTATCCAGGAAGGGGTAGGGGTGGGAAACTATTTTTAGGGATCGTATCGAAGGAACTTGTAAAGCTGACTTTTTGCTGGAATTGAGCTGGTATCATGAATTTTGGGGACACCAAGAGCATAATCTCTAGTCTAAAGAGCATCCTCGGCCGCATGATCATTGAATATGACAGGTCCAAGGTATACATGGTTTATTTGTGGCCGATGTCAATATTTTGTTGACTTATCCTGAATACTATCTTTAGACAATTCAATCTGTTCTGAATAATTTCAAATGTCCCCATGTTATAGTCCCATAAGCGCATGGGCATGAACGTGTTCTACTCCCCCCACCTATCTTGTTTATGGGCACAGAAATTATTTATGGACGACCATTACTGGAGAACGTTGGGTCTGGGGCTTGTTCAACGCTCCCATCATGTTTGGGTGGATATATTCTTGGTCTTCTCCATATCCTTCAGTTTTCTACGTTTTTATAATTATGACATTACTTGTATGATTCATACATGGACAATAAATGATTCATTGATTACATTACACAGAAAGTCTGTCTCTGATACGGTTCGCATCAGGTCTCACGAAAGATGAGGTGGTGTTAGTAATTCTAATTTCTTTACCTTTCTTACGAGGTTATGGATATTAAATTATAAGATATGATAGTCGTCATACAAATAGGTCCGGTCCATAACGGATCACAGTGCGCTTACGCCTGTTTATATTCCCACCATCCAACATTATATTGCTTACCACCAATTCTATCGTTGTCAAATCATATCAGGTGGACCATATTGTAGTAGCATCGGGAAACGACGAGTATATTATACACCTGTTATTAAGGACCGGTAAAACAACAACTGTGAAACTCATTGAAAATTTCTCATTAGCAGAGCACAAAACATCAAATCTTACCTGTTTTCCTTGGTAGAGTATAATAGAGGCAATATATCTGCAATCAATTTCATATGTCATGGTATCAAAAAGACAACTTTGGCTGATATAAGTGTACATTTCTCTTGAAATAATAATTCTCCTTTAGTGTGACAGAAAACCACCATTATACATTATGCCTACTCCAGTTCAAAAAGATCACAAGGCTAAACCTCAGTGTTGTCATTATTTATGTAAATTATCACCTCGCAATAGGGACAATGGAAATCAATGGGGACAATAGATGGGTAGCCTGGCGGATTTCTCTAATCATGATTATAGAAAGAGCATGGTGCATTTCAAAGACAATGTATGTTTGTTCTCCCAAGAACACAGGTACTGGATGTGCTGAAGAAGAAATTACATGTACATGTAGATCAGTTTTAGATGGACGAAGCTGAATTCTTGTTGCATTGGGCCTCAAGCACGATACCACAAGATATTTGAAATATGTACGAAACAGCTTCTTTTCCTTATGTATCTCCAACGTACTTTGAGCATTTGCGCAAAGTGGTTGCTCTTATTATCGAGAAACTACTCCGCCGCCGCCATATACACCGTCTATATCATATACACCGTCTATATCATATACACCGTCTATATCATTGAAGCCGTCTATATCATATACACCGTCTATATCATTGAAGCCGTCTATATCATATACACCGTCTATATCATTGAAGCCGTCTATATCATATACACCGTCTATATCATTGAAGCCGTCTATATCATATACACCGTCTATATCATATACACCGTCTATATCATTGAAGCCGTCTATATCATATACACCGTCTATATCATTCAAGCCGTCTATATCATATACACCGTCTATATCATTGAAGCCGTCTATATCATATACACCGTCTATATCATTGAAGCCGTCTATATCATATACACCGTCTATATCATTGAAGAAAAAAATTGTTGTTAGCGTTACCTTAAGGGCACGCGGCGATTTTGAACACTCAAAAAGGGACATTTTTCATAAAATGAAAATTTACCAAACTCGTTAACTGAAGTTGCATATTGAAGTAGTCCAGGTTGCTGAACATGAGTAGGATATGACTGGAGCTGTAATTGGATTGGAAGGAAATCAGATGGCCCAAACTGCACATTTTATTTATACCTATATCTCTATAAAAATATATCTCTTGTCGACTTTACAACAATAGATGATTTCGACATCGTAATCTATCCTTATCTGGACAGTAGTATTCCAGAGGGACCAGGAAGAAGATTGTCTATATGGCGTATACATATCTCGCCCAGTAGCATTTGCTTGATCCTGTGTTAAATGTGACGATTTTGATCAGCGTCACAAAATATTATTGCGGAAACTTATAAAACAGGACTATATCACCAAGCCCTTCCACTCGAAGTTTCTCAAATTTGGTAATACATATCGCATGCTGATAGCAAAATACGAACGTAGATCTATCGCAGTACTTTTCGTAACTTTTGTCTGATTCCGCTTAACCGGTGCGAGGGGCCGTATGAACCCATGTATTTCAAGATTCTCATAGTGTTCATGTGAACAGTCACAATCAAAGCGTGATTGAGATACATCATACTCAAAATACCAACTTTACAACGAAAATCATGTGGATTAAGAATACTGATCAGCGATACGGATTTGATATTTTCTGAACATCATGATGTCTTGCTGGCGTAATTGAAAACTGTTGACCGATTCTCTCTTGCAAGAAAGTGGCCTAGTTTTATGTATACTATGGTTTATTCTTTTAATTTGATGCTAATGCTATGCTATTATGAATAAGATCTTTGGATTATGGACGACGGCCGAATATTGAATGACGGACTATACGTGTATATTTCAGCTTCTGTTCCACCTGTACACAGTCTATTATCACACACTACATATTTGCGGTTACCCATTCTCCCGTTGTCAGAGTTTGTAACCTCCTAAAAGTTGGTGTAACACCCTCTGACTGCATTATGCAGAGAAAAGCGGCGCGCATGGGCTTTCGCTCTATCGATTTTGATCGACACAGAGAGCTTGATTACCGGAGAGATGGGAAATTTATCCAGTAGAACTTGTAAAAGAAGTAACGGGATTTACGCTAAATTATTACACAACAACATACAATGCAAGGTTTTGTTTAGCTGTGACATGCTGAGCCCACTCCGCTGCGTTGAAAAGCGGACGATGATGACTGGCCGAGAGCCACGGGCAGGAAAAAGCTGCGCAAAGCGATCTTTTCCCCATTGCCATCAGAGGGGATATCTGACAGTAGGAGTTATACAATCTGAAGCCAAGAGAATGCAGTTACCAAGCTTAGCAGTAAGAGGATAGTCCTGATAACATTAATTTTGTCAATAGACTAATGCATTTGGTAGGTCATTGTGGTGTCTGGAGTTACTTATCCCTGAGGGCCATGTTCATATCATTCGGGCAATACTGGACAAATCACTATCTATATCTGGTACTTTAACTTAAGAATTTTATGCATAACCAATTTAGTTTGGTGTCTGCAACTGAAACGAATAGGGATACTCATTTTACATCAAATACACTGTACCATGTGTTAACAAAATATTTCTCAGGGAAAAAGCAATTTATAGACACGTTGGCTTGAATTGCACACAAATCTCTAAAACGGACTTCATTCGAAAACCGCCTACGCATTTCCCTCTTTCCATGGACTCCACTTCTTCTTGTATATGACCAAAGAAGACTTAGATTCCATCCCATCCCTCCACTCTCAAATTAACCTTTCAGCCACTTCAACAGCTACAACTTTGTTGCATTCTCTCTCACTGGTTTTGTTTCTGTTAGTTTAACATCATATTTTGCGCGGATCGCTTCTACTTCTTCGAACCACCCAGTCTGATTTTTTTATGTTTTGAGACCTTCATTCCATTCCAGTTTTGCTCATCTATCCTCATCCGTTCTAACGAGACGCCCATAGTATTTTAACTTCAATATTCTTACTTTCTCAGCCATTCTTGCTTCACCCATAGTTCTCCATAGATAACATCCATTGCTGTCACTCTTAATATCCACTTCCCTGCCTGTAGTTCCACCAAATCCATAAATGCTAATGTTTACCCATTTAGTTTCACTACTTCCAGTTCGTAAAAAATCGTAGGCTCTGCAACTCTCGCCTATAATATTCTTGCCCACAAATATCGGTTATATGTGTTGGCACTTATGGCATTGACTGTCCCCAACGCTCCCTTTGGCGTTGCTACAATCTGTTGCTTTCGCACGCAAAACATCTGCCCCTTCAACTTATTTTAAATCCTAGGCACTTATTCTCATCCGCCTTTCCTTTTTGCATGTCATGTTCTTTCACTTCTTCCTGACTTAACTTCTCCAGTTGCCAGTTGTCCCCTCCTGCTTTACCTGACTACTGACTATGACGCAAGTCTTTGTTGGACTGTAGATTATCCTCCTTTCATATCCAAACTTCCCTACTATATCCATGGTAAACTCTAATTCTTTGGTCATTTTCACAAATAAAACAATATGAACTTAAAAAAAAAAAACCCCCAAAACCCCCAGGAATTGTTCGTTTTCCGACACACACTTCCAACTTCCAACCAGCTACCTTCAGGTCGTCTTCCTCACCCTGCTAAATAGATGGGAAACAGTAACGGTGACAGCACACACCTCTGATTTAATCCTTCCTTCACATCTATAAAATCCGTTTTGATCGCCCCGAATACTAACTGAAATAGACTCCAGCATGCAAACCAGTATGTTTAGAATATTGCCCTCATAACCCAGGCATTCTAGGGCCGCCCAGAGTGCATCTCTTCATATGTTATATTGGTGTGAAGGAAGACAACATCCCTGTTTATGGTTTCGTTTTTGCTCCAAAGCTTGAGTGAGCAAGTAGAGCTTATCGTGACACGTCCTATCTTTCTTAAAACCCGCTGGTATCTCTACCAATATACCTCTTCTCTCTGGAGCCGTACATCCAAGATATTTCTAACACTTTACCATGTACTCGCTACAGCTTTCTATTTCAAGATGCTTTGACACCTTGCAATTAAGTGCTACGTGTACACGAAATGATTTAATGTGTCTGATTCAATGTCTATATGGAGACCTGAATTGAAACCTTCCACCAAATCATCAGGTCCTCCCCATATATTAAGCGAATACTTTATTTCGTCTTACCAAGGTACCACTCAGTCGAGGTCTGCTGCGTACATGGAATTATAGTTTTGGGAAAATTTTATTGTCACACTGACCCAGATTAATTTTAAATATATTACATGGTATTGTCATTGGTCATTGGTTTTCGCCGAAAAGGAAAAACCCTGCTGTTCCTGAGCACTGTTTTGAGCTTGACCTAATTTTCAAGGTAAGAAATATTTGGTAAAAGTACGTACCTCCTGAAAGATTATAGCTACTAAGCATTCCAAATTCACGTATGCAGCTAGCGATATACCAGAGATTAAATATGTCTGACCTTAGTAGTATACAGTCCGCAAGTAGTCGGCAGTCCTCCCCGGATGTAACTCTGACGTCACAATTGGTTGTGTGTAAGCGTGATTCTGATTGGTGGATGGTGGGTGGTGGGGAGGATTGGGGCGTGTGAGAGGGGGCGTGGCCTATGAGGTCACTGGGTTTTTCCCCTATGAGTGCACTTGCACTGGGTTTTTCTTTTATGCAAATGAGGTCATTGGGTTCATTGGGTATATTCAAGATGGCAGCTTGTTTTTGTAGGTTAGGGGTGGTCGGATTCAAGATGGCGGCTTGTTTTTGTAGGTTAGGGGTGGTCGGATTCAAGATGGCGGCTTGTTTTTGTATGTTAGGGTGGTCGTATTCAAGATGGCGGCTTGTTTTTGTAGGTTAGGGGTGAAGGTCATTGGGTTCATTGGGTATATTCAAGATGGCAGCTTGTTTCTGTAGGTTAGGGGTGGTCGGATTCAAGATGGCGGCTTGTTTTTGTAGGTTAGGGGTGGTCGGATTCAAGATGGCGGCTTGTTTTTGTATGTTAGGGGTGGTCGTATTCAAGATGGCGGCTTGTTTTTGTAGGTTAGGGGTGGTCGTATTCAAGATGGCGGCTTGTCTTTGTAGGGTAGGGGTGGTCGGTTTCAAGATGGCGGCTTGTTTGTGTGTGTTATGGGTTTTCCCCAGCCCTCATTTGCATATGTTCAAGATGGCGGCTTGTTTTTGTAGGGTGGGGGTGGTCGTGTTCAAGATGGCGATTTTTTCAGTGCATGGTGGGTTCAAAATGGCGGCCAGTTTTTGTGTCTCAGTGCATGGTGGGAGGTGGATAGAAAAACGTATAAAAGGAGTCCATTTTTAGGGAAAGGGGTGTATTCAATCTGACTTACCTGACCTGACCTGTCTCCCTGCCTGCCTGCCTGCCTGCATCCCTGCCTTGCTTGCCTGCCTGCATTCTGCCTGTATGGAATGCATGTACTGACTTGGTTGTGGGTTTTTTCCATCACGGTTGTGCGCAGGTGTATGACGTCACTTCCGGTCTGCGTGAATCGGGTGTGACCTGGGACTATGGGATGCATGTACTGACTTGGTTCTGGGTATTTGTCATCACGGGGAAGTCACGTGATCAGTTCAAGGTCATATCCATTTTTTATCGATATGTCAACCCCACACCCAGTCCATTAGATGCTCCTTCACCTAAGCTTCACTTTGATACCTCACTCGACCTGTGGTGTGAGTGAGTGCAAGAATGTATTCATCCGCGGTGATGCAGTCATGTCTGGCGGTGATTCGGTCTCGGGAAAAAGCTTCCTTGCCCAATGCCTACGGACTTTACCGAAGATACACGGACTTTAACGAAAGACACGGACGTACACGAAAAGACGCGAAGGTGAACGCCATTGTGGGAAACCTCCCACAGACAGGTCAGTACATGCATTTCTATGTTGTTCACGCATAATAAAAGGATTGATCTGTAATCTGTGTTGTTGTTGTTGTTGTTGTTGCTCCTTTTTTTTGGACTAACCCATCAGAATAGTACGTATCACGGACTACACCCGTAGAGCTACATCTGGTCTATAAAACACGTCCCTCTGGATCCCACACCTTCATTTCTACAGAGCCATGGCGGAGACCCAGCCCCATGCGACTCGCATTTTACAGTATGCCACCGGGGTGAATTCATTCACGGGTTACCGAGCAGTGGTCCGGTCCATGTTTGCAGATGGCGACGACAACGAGGGACGACGCCAGATCCTGAACGAGTTCACAGAAGCGGTCCTCCACAGAGTGCACTCGATGGAGAGGCGTGCCATCACCACTACTGGACTATGACAGCCATCCTTGATGCTCGGGCTATGGACCACGAGCGCTCACGCCGCAACCAGCACCGGCTGGTTGGCCTCATACTAGTCTGTGCCCTATTCACTCTGGCGCTGTGGTATTGACACTATAAATACCAGGGTCAGACAGAGTGTGTGTCATTCACCGTTCGACATTTGGACCAAGCATGTCATCCGTCCTACGAGCCATCCTCCCACTTACACCTTACCAGGTGGGATTATACGTTTATGAAGATTATGTGACTCTGGTGGAAGATAGTGGCGGGGATTGGAGGGCGTCCCCTGAGACTTTATCGAATACGGTGACACTACAGCGTGATGGGTGGACTAAGTTTAAACGAGTGTTAAGCGGTGAATTGGACGGACGCCTGATCCACATGGACAATGCCATTTATGTATACCGTACTGCGCTCTACCCACGGGTGGGACGCTACCAAGAGCCGGCTCGAAGTTTCCTCCTAACTCCCTCTCTGTGGTCAGCCTTGGAGAAAAAAGTGCCTATTGTAGACCAGTTATTTACACCCGACGATCGATCACCCCATCAATTGGCATGGGCTCGTGCTATCGAACACGCACTAGATGAACCTAATGAAAAAAAAAGCGGATGGAGAAAATACTATATGTATAGAATGCGCAGAGGCTGGAATGACAGTGTCACCTGATGAAGCCACCCACACACACATGACGGT
>JAVTVY010026497.1:0-11324 GCA_036873755.1 Hanleya hanleyi | reverse complement strand
GCACATATTTATACAAGTTTAAAGAATTGCTTATACCATTATGGCTATATATAATAAATTGTATGATACATATTCACTTTCACTTCTGTTTTCTATCATTTCTTACCTACCTCTCCCAGAGCTCAAAATGTAGGTGTTCCCTGAATGAATTTATTGATGATGCCTTTAGTGAGTAGCGAGTAGTCTACAAATGTAAAAGTTTGTTATGGATTTCTGGTCAATGAAAATATGTATGATGCACAACAACAATGCAGGTCGATCAGAACTCACGGGAATACAGGGCATGATTGCATGATGGACAAGACATCCTTGCTGCATGCCCCGTGCGGTTTCTGGGGATTGACCTGTGATGTCATTGTGCACACCACAGGTCAAGAATAGGCCTCTGCTCCTTAGGCCCCGTGGGGCTCCCGGGGATTGACCTGTTGGGTGGGGGGTGTGCACACTCCAGGTCATGGTAAAAATAGGCCTCAGTCTCTCGGATAGCTTAATTGTCGTAGGAGTTGACTAACCGGAGCACCCGTACAGTTAACGGGTGTGAAAAGAAAATAGGAACCCTCCCGTGGGATCCCGGGTGTTAAAAGCAATACGACCCTACCCATGGGGTTCCCGGGTGTGAAAAGGAATAGAACCCAACATCGTGATATGACTGAAATAATAGTTGAAAGCGACGTTAAATCTTATTCACTCACTCCTTGCTCCGAATGGGCCCGTTAGGGTGAGAAGCTGTCCATATTGACTGGTGAAGTCCTGGTGCGCATGCGCACTCCAGAAGTAATAGAGAACGGGCATGTGCACAGGGTGTGTTTTGACGACAGATTAGATATCCTTGCTTCCAATGGGCCATGTTGGGTGGTGGGGGACTTGTGGTTTAGACTAAGATGGGGTCACACGTGTGTGATGTCATCATTAGTAAAGCAAGTGCAAATATGTTTTTTTACGCACTGTGGTGTTGAAAAACTAGTTCGCTCCGTAGATACTTGGTAGATAATGTCTAAAAATTTTGTAATTACGTAGCACTGGGTATCGTTCAAAAACTAGAAATGTCAGATACTAAAAAACAGAATTTTGCGTTCAGCTACATTAACGCACATTCTATCTGTCAATAAATGTTATCTACGGAGTGTTCATAGAGCTCACTAGTTTTCCACCCACCCGAGTGTGTATCCGAGCATATCTGCACTTTCTCTACTACTGATGACGTCGCAGTCATGTGGTAAACGGCATGTCCCGTGGAGCTTCCCGGGATTGACCGGGTGTATTGTACACATCGCTGTTCCCACCCCAGTCATGAAAAGAATTAAGGGCCTCAGCTCCTCGGACAGCTTGTCATAAGAGGTGAATAACTGAGGCACCCATGGGGTTTCCGGGTGTAACAAGGAATAGGAGCCCATCCGTGAGGTCCCCGAGTGTGAAAAGTAATGGGGACCCAAACGTCATGATAGGACTGAAATATTGTTCAAAGCAACGTTGTCATATTCGTTCACTGCTCTGGTACTGGGCACCACCCCAATTTTAGTCTACACTACGAGAGTTCCCCACCCTACACGGCTCATTGGGAGCAAGAATGTCTCATCTGTCGTCCAAACACACCCCTGTGCACCCGAAAAATGCCCTTTCTTTGCTACTACTCCCTATACCATGAGAGCTCCCCACCCTACAAACACGGCTAAAAAAAATAATCCCGATCCGTTAACCCCCTCCCTTTAGGTAACCTCTGCCAGAGAAGTGAATTGTTTTTTATATTTTTTCCAGTCTCTGTTGCGACGAATAATTGAAGGCCAGTGTTAGGTGATTGGGGTATGATGTGTGTTTGGTTTCGCTGTGAGTTTGATTTTAACTCCAGGCCTAATAAGATGTTGCTAAGTAAGAGGGACTATTTGGGTTTCTGTGCACCGCTTTCTGAAACTGAAAGCAGAGAAAAAAGCCAGAATTATGACGTCATTTGTATGAGCGCGTATAACTCAAAATTTCGATGAGCGACCCCCGTCAAGAAGTTTGTCAGGTTGTAGCACTTGAATTAAAGTACTTCTTGCCGAAATATGGGAGTCTGGACTTAATTAGGGAATCGGCGAGATGCAATTACGTTAACATTTTTTAACATTGCCGTCAATCTAATTTTTTTTAGCGGTCCGAGCCCACCCACTTTCCGGGTCGCGAGAATCTGTACGAAGGGAGGTAACTCTGTCTGGACAGTAGCAATGCGGAAGCGTATCATGTCAGAAATGGCGCTAGATGTTGGAAAGTTGTATCGTCATCCTCAGGAAACCGCGAGCGGTGGGCAGCATTCACACAATTGGCAAGACCATGAGGACATGGCTTTCAGAATGAAAATTATCATAGAAATGCAAGTATACGCTTGGCACCAAAAGTCTATCTTGATTTCTTGCTAGAGTGACTTTTTGGCGTAAATCTGTCAAATTGTAAATTATATCGAAAGATGGCTCCCTGGTCATGCTGATGACACGACCATATAGGCTGATAATTTGTGTCACTCAGAACTGAATCGCCTATTGAAAAAGAAGGGTTAGGATGTGAAGAGAATATTGTTTATCATGGGACTTTTACCGAAAATCTGATTCATCAAATTTTCCCAGCCCTTGTCGCGTTTTGTCGATTTCTTCCGAATCACTTCGCCATGAGTCGTCTTCATGAACTTAGGCTGGTTAAAAATAATTTCCTGTTTAGCATCATTTTTTTTATATAAATCTGGGTAGGGAGGGCGGATTTTTTTTTTTTTTTTTTTTTTTTTTAGTGGCTTGTGTGAATAAAATCATCAATAAACCTTGCCTGAATAGTTGAATTTCTGCTCTGAATAAAGTAGGTGGCATCCATTCTCTTTGACGGAGGTATCCCAGCAGCCTTTGCGGCGCTCCGTGACAACTGTGGCGTGGGCTAAAGCAAGGCCTAGCGACGTATTCACTTAGCCCAGGCAGATCGCGCTTCTCGCCGTTAAATCGTATTTCCTCGACGTTTGCGGCTGGTAATCATTTGGAATCGATAATATATTGTTAATAAGGTAACATTTAACAGCTGAAAGGATCAATTGTGTGGTAAAGACTCCAGGAAAGGTCAATAAACAGCTCTAAATAACCCACAACACTGATCTACAGGGCGCTAACCCAGCCGTTAAAATCCTGGGGTTAACACAGCGGCAACACCGTCATTGTCGGCATATAACACGGATAATCTGTTTTAATTTCCCCCCATAAAGCTGTTAATTATCCATATTCAGTGATTGACTTATTAAATGATTGACTTATTGATCATGAAATGCTAAATAACGCAGATATATACTTGTAGCAAAATTCCTTCACCGTTATGGATAGTCTGTCCCGGATACATACTCCTCCATGCTGATGTTAATCATTTAATAAGTCAATCACTGAATATGGATAATTAACAGCTTCATGGGGGGAAATTAAAACAGATTATCCGTGCTATATGCCGACAATGATGGTGTTGTCGCTGTGTTAACCCCAGGATTTTAACGGCTGGGTTAGCGCCCTGTAGATCAGTGTTGTGGGTTATTTAGAGCTGTTTATTAACCTTTCCTGGAGTCTTTACCACACAATTGATCCTTTCAGCTGTTAAATGTTACCTTATTAATAATATCTTATCGATTCTAAACGATTACCAGCCGCAAACGTCGAGGAAATACGATTTAACGGCGAGAAGCGCGGTCTGCCTGGGTTAAGTGAATACGTCGCTAGGCCTTGCTTTAGCCCACGCCACAGTGGTCACGGAGCGCCGCAAAGGCTGCTGGGATACCTCCGTCTAAGAGAATCGTCCTGCTCTGCTGTTTGCCTTCATAATTGTAAATTTTCAAAACGCCCAGGCCTTCAATACATCCACTGATCGTCGAACTTGGCAGATAACAAATGGCATTTTCGCAACTTTGAAGCGCGCACGCTTCACAACTCAGCATGCTCGGTTATTTACAAAATGCGGACTTGGGCCTCGGAAACGGACATTTGAGTCGAAAACGGACTTTTAGGCAAAACAAAAAAAAAAAAAAATTTTTTGGGGGCGGACGAAATTTCGGGGGCGGGCGGTGATGCTAAACAGGAAATTATTTTTAACCAGCCTTACGGGCTTGGGATCGGATCTCGTACAGATCAAATCACGTACACCTCGCACGTGCACGCGTTCAGAGCACGTGGTGACTTTCTATGTGGATTGCTTATGTGAAGTTTAATTTGTCTGTCAAAATTTCTACTTCTTGGAATGATTGGACGTATTTATTTTTTTTAAATTGTTTTCTGGGGCATACTTACTTCTGGTTTCCATCACATGGGAAGTCCATTTTATCGCCAACCAATATAGGTAACATGATTGATGACCATCATGTTCATTCCACGAAAGCCAGACGACAATCTCATTTCGTCAGCTGTGTTTATGTCATGTGACACGAGGCGCAGTCATTGCTTTTCTTCAACCGCCCCTCCCTATCTCCGAACGAATGTTCACAGTGAAAAGGTGGCAAACTCACATTTCCAGTCAATCAGTGTCATCTTCCGGTTGAATTTTTCGTCATGAAATAGCATACAAATATACCAATCTATATATTTCTGAAACGAGTATTTTTTCAGGATTCTAAATATATTATTAAAATTAAAATCAGATAATTAGTGGACACGCTATCAGCTATTGACGGCTGAAGAGTTGTACTTCAGATGACTGCCGGCGGAGGTAAAATAATCTTGTTTTTCGTCCAAATAACGACAGTTGCTGTTCAGCCTCTCATTGTGAACAGATCAAATTGATAAATTGCCCAATTAGTATATATTATTTCTTGTAAAACTACTCAAATAAATTTTTTAAGTGCATGAACGATGATATTTACAACAATTCAGCATAAAATTGCGACTTTCGTCTGCTGTACGAGAATTGCTCTCTCTCGTGGGTTAGAGGTACCTAAAAAGTCGAGTTAATAACTGCTCCCGCACGTGCAGGGAAAGGTCACGTAACCCGCGAAACTCTTCCCAGACAAGGGTCTTGATCCCAGCACTAGCCAGGTCAGTTTTTGTGTCTCACAAGAAATTACTTTTATATAAAATTGAAATAAACCATGAAAAGTGTACGAGATCTGATCCCGAAGCCGTACATGTACACTCCCGATCACACGGCTCCATGGGACGTTCGGCTCTATCCGACAATAAAACAACCCATCTCAACTCTGTCTATTAGATAATCGAGTTCGGCAAAGAGTTTGTTTGACTTGAAGAGCTCTTCTGTCTGCAGTCAGTCTTCAAACATCAACATCAAACATAATGGCAAGTACATACAAAACACTTTCACAAACACATGTTAATTATCATTAAACAATATTACAAAAAAGAAGATAAAAGAAAATAAGGACACTACACGTGGGTAGATATAAGTAAAAAACTGGATATTATATTGTCATAACCGGTTTCACTCTTAGAGCTTTTCAAATGACGAAGTTAACATGCTATTGGATACAATTTATACAGTGCAGCATGTCTACAATTATTGTTGCATGGTTACATAAAGTCATAATAACAGAACAAGTATAGTCACATACAAAACAATGATTACAGAGAGACGACTGCTGGTTGGTCATTTGTGGGCGTTTCCATGTACTCCGACATGCATACTTTACAGTTCTTGGTCTCCATGCACGTAAAGACATGCGCATAACTCATTTTCTGGAACCAGTCTGCGAATACTGAATAATGTTTTAATGACTCTGAATCGATCAAATAATTAAGCGATATATTTTCGGTATTAGCAATTGAGGGATTCCCCGTATTTTTCAATGAACATTTTTTCTTTTTCCAACCGGATGTTTGCATCGTCCGTGTTAAATTTAAAAAGTGGAAAAATGGAAAATTTAATCTCAAGGTGGCTAGCATAATCTGCCACATGTTTACTCACTTTGAGATGACGTAATCTAGGTTTTTCTATTTGTTGTCGGTGTACGCGAGTCCGTGATTTCAGACGGTCCCCTGTTTGGCCTATATATGGAGCGCCACATCCATTACAAGTCAGAACATACAGAAGATTTCTAGAATCACAGTTCATATTATGTTTAATTTTGAACTGTTTGTTAGTTTCCGAAAGAGATATGAACTGCCAATAGTGAGATTTAGACAACATTTACATCGTACGTCTCCGCATTTTGATGTTGTATATACTTGATCGGGATTTAGCTCATGCTTAGCAAAATATATATATATATATATACACATACATACATACATATATGGGCAATTCCGTGTAAACATGGACATGATCAGTAAAAAATAAACCTAATGGTATGCTACTAATTCTTTTCCTATAACATAGTTTATATTCCTAAGTTCGTGGAAATAATATTTTATGTGGGTTTTAATCCAATAATAGACTTCTACTTTTTGATGAAATGTCGTGCAAAATAGCATAAAATTCTCTGTTCATCATAGGGTAGATTTGTCATCTTGGCTACTCTTACTTTATCATGTTTATTGAATAAATCTTTATCTATTGTCTACAATACATTGGCCTAATCATGTACTTTAACCAGAAAATGCAGGTAGCTGAAATTCCATTTAGTTTATGTAGCATAGACAGTTCTATGCTATCATGTTATATGATGTAACCTGAGTCACGAAAAATGATTTGTTTCTAAACTGATAAAAATCCCAGAGCAGCATTAGAGAAATATTTCATAACTTCTTTGTCTTACTTATGCCTCAGTCATTTCTGATAAAGCTGCTCATATATATTGAATAGAAAAAAAATGCTGGTACTTTGAAAATTGTAACCTGAGTCACGTGTAACCTGAGTCACGTTTGATGGGCATCTCATTACACATAATGCAAAGAAAATAACTGCAACTTTACAGCTGTAAAAACTACTATACATATGCATTGATGACATACATATTTGAGACCAAAATTTTGATCAGTTATATTGTGATTCTTTCCACCCTCAAGTATGACTATACACATTTGTGCATAATATCCTAATTTGGGATTTTGCTCTATGTAGTTCCACTGCACCTTGATATTAAGAGTTGGATTGCTGAACTCTTCTCTGTCATTCATGTACATTTGTCCTCGAAACAAGATATAAACTACACCAATCATTCCTATTGATAATGAAGACCGTAGATTCAATATACAATGTAGGCAAATCATTTCCAGAACTGGCATTAATTTGTGTGATATTTGCATTTGGATTCTTTTGGGTGCAAACGTGCTTGCATTTATGCCAGTTCTTCTAGAGTGTACATGTATGTGTGTATCGAACTACATCACGTTGAATTGTTTCTTTTGAATTGGTCTTACTGATTGAGTCCTATCATAGACGTACATCTAAAATACTACACATATCATGTGTTCCACAAACTGGACCATGATACTGCAGTGATGGAGAGGTAATAATGAACTTAACATGATAAAAATCTGTGTATTCTAACCAAGCATATTTAGAATTATCATGCAGCATCATTCATATATTAATAGTGTTGCATATTCTGTATTGAATACAGTTTTGTGTCAACGATTAGATTCTGACAAACTGTAACCTGAGTCACGGTAACCTGAGTCACGCAATCTTTTTTTTATTATCTCCCTGTTGCTATTATATATCAAGTTCAATATTGCACGTATATTTTACTATAGATGTACTTTGTTTAATCAATATTTGATGAATTCTCTCACATAATTAATTCAAAGTGAAATCTCATTTGAACTATAGTGGTGTGGGGGTCATTTCGTTTTCTTGTAACTAAACCTGATATAAAGCAACTTCTTCTATCCAAATACATTTAGAATTATCATATAGCTTTGTTCCAGTATTACTAGTGTTGCATGTTCTGTTTTGAGTAAAGTTTTTCATCAATGTTTAGCCCCGGACAAACTGTAACCTGAGTCACAGTAACCTGAGTCACGCGATCTTCTTTAATTATCTCCCTGTTACTATTATATATCAGGTTCAATATTGCACAAATATTTAGCTACCGATGTACTTTGTTTAATGAAAGTTTGATGAATTCTCTCACACAATTAATTTGAAGAGAAATCTTGTTTGAACAATAGTGGTCTGGGGGTCATGTCTTTTTTTCGTAACCTGAGTCACGCTCTTGTTTTTGTACATAAAAGTTACAATTTGAACGTAGACAATCAACTGGTTGTGTAATTGGTTAGGTCTCACCCTGAAGTAAATAACTGCTGAATGTGGGTTATCACATGTCATTTATATTAAAATCTGAGCAAATTGAATTTGCTCTTGGGGCTCTGAATGTAACCTGAGTCACGCTGGAATTGCCCATATATACAATTTATGAACCATAGCTCGTAGCAAGGGTGATCTCATTTAGTAGGGAGACAATCTCTGGAATCTCATTAAATATAAGAAACAGTCCTTTTTGGACATTTTATCAATATCTGGTATATATTGCCGGGCTGTGGACATACGAATCTTGCGTGACTCATTATGTTTTGCGCAGTCCATTAGGAAATGAATCTCGTCCTCATTAACACCACACTGCTGACATATCCTCTCTTCTCTGGGTGTGAACGGAACACCATACCTCCCCCTTTCAATCTGAAGGTGATGGGCACTTATTCGGAATCTTACCAAGGCAACTCTATGTTTGCGATTGGATAAATCTATCATTTTATCCTCTCTTCGGAAATGATGTTTGAATTGCCGATACGTTTCAAGTTTCGGAGATGTTAAAAGGTTTTCTTCCCACTTGAATGATTTTGTAGTCCGAAATGAGAATTTTCTTAATAAATCTCACGGTGCCTTTCGGTTGGTTACACCATTGATTCTCCCAAAACAGTTATTTTTTCATATAGCTCACCCAGTTGTTACACTGTGTTAACCTATTCTCCTCAGTTTGTTCTAAGTAGGCCTTATGTACGAGTGACGAAGTATCTAAGGATAAAATGTGTAGAAGATAGTTAACACTATTGACAACTGCGAACAATTTACAAGATGTTCGACCTAACTCACCCAGAACAGCCGCATTAGCGGCTCTAGAGTGAACCCCCAAAACATTTTTGCAAAATTTAAGGTGAATTTTCTCTGTCTCATTAACATTTCGTATTTCCGTCAAACTTTTTTTACTTTTAATATCCATCACAAATGAAATGTCAATTAAATCATTCAATAAAAGATTTACAGTGGTACTAGCCTGACCTTATTAAGATAAGTACCATTGCCAGTGTATTAAATACCAATACATAGATACCGGTACTATGAGTGTTTGAAAAATGTTGCTAATGTCATTTCCATCCAACTCTCGTGACAGAAGTGACATTAGCAAAATTTTCAAAAGACCCAGTATTATGGCATGGGTGATGTCATACACTCACAGTGGTACAGATACATCAATATGATTGACCTAATTCCACTGAACATATGCAAGTGCTTGTCTTATAAGAAATTGCTTGTACATAAATTTACAAAATAGATTTTGACAGAAAAATGAGATAAGTAACACAAATGCTGCAAATGTCATTTTTGTTTTGTCCCGCTAAATTAAAAACTGTACGATGAATTCATAGGGGCACCTGTTTATTTTCATCTTATGCAATTCATTGACATGTTTTAGATAGTAAGGTACAGGGCATATTGTTTGTTTACGATATTTTTGAATTTATAGGTGTTGCTAATGTCATTATTTTTTTAATTCCAAAAACGATTGATGGAAACAGGAGTTAGTGGACTAGGTTATCGTGGAATCCGCCATACCATATTGACTCTCGCTTAATAAATAAATTGTGAAGAAAAGTTGTAATTTAAGAATTTTAATCGCTCTTCAAAAAAACACAATGTTCAGCTGATTGAAATTACATCATGTATAAATGTTACCAAAGACGACAACCCAGCCAGCCAGCCTTATTGTCACTGAAAATAGCTCTACATTGTTATTGTAGAGAGAAGGCTTTGAGACGAGAAGGTGTCACAAATAGTACTGGTCTACAGATGGAAAACCATGTCTTCCAAACATCCAAAACCAGAGTGAGTATGGAAACACTGTAAAATTGTAAATTTGTTTGACAATATTTTATTACCCCCATTTGACAGGACACCCTAGAATTGACTGAACCCCATTTGACAGGACACCCTAGAATTGACTGAACCCCATTTGACAGGACACCCTAGAATTGACTGAAAATCATTTCCACTGTCTGAATTATGGAGTTCACTTGCAGTGGAAATCAGGCTCCTTGATAATGTTTCAGTTCATGCTGATGAAGGTGATTCACATGTGACCGAATTAAAAATTGAAACTGACATCGGGAGACTCGGTGGTTTCGAAGCTCCCAACAAACACCCTGTAAAACTGACATCGGGAGACTCGGTGGTTTCGAAGCTCCCAACAAACACCCTGTAAAACTGACATCGGGAGACTCGGTGGTTTCGAAGCTCCCAACAAACACCCTGTAAAACTGACATCGGGAGACTCGGTGGTTTCGAAGCTCCCAACAAACACCCTGTAAAACTGACATCGGGAGACTCGGTGGTTTCGAAGCTCCCAACACCCTGTAAAACTGACATCGGGAGACTCGGTGGTTTCGAAGCTCCCAACAAACACCCTGTAAAACTGACATCGGGAGACTCGGTGGTTTCGAAGCTCCCAACAAACACCCTGTAAAACTGACATCGGGAGACTCGGTGGTTTCGAAGCTCCCAACAAACACCCTGTAAAACTGACATCGGGAGACTCGGTGGTTTCGAAGCTCCCAACAAACACCCTGTAAAACTGACATCGGGAGACTCGGTGGTTTCGAAGCTCCCAACAAACACCCTGTAAAACTGACATCGGGAGACTCGGTGGTTTCGAAGCTCCCAACACCCTGTAAAACTGACATCGGGAGACTCGGTGGTTTCGAAGCTCCCAACAAACACCCTGTAAAACTGACATCGGGAGACTCGGTGGTTTCGAAGCTCCCAACAAACACCCTGTAAAACTGACATCGGGAGACTCGGTGGTTTCGAAGCTCCCAACAAACACCCTGTAAAACTGACATCGGGAGACTCGGTGGTTTCGAAGCTCCCAACAAACACCCTGTAAAACTGACATCGGGAGACTCGGTGGTTTCGAAGCTCCCAACAAACACCCTGTAAAACTGACATCGGGAGACTCGGTGGTTTCGAAGCTCCCAACAAACACCCTGTAAAACTGACATCGGGAGACTCGGTGGTTTCGAAGCTCCCAACAAACACCCTGTAAAACTGACATCGGGAGACTCGGTGGTTTCGAAGCTCCCAACAAACACCCTGTAAAACTGACATCGGGAGACTCGGTGGTTTCGAAGCTCCCAACAAACACCCTGTAAAACTGACATCGGGAGACTCGG
>JAVTVY010026496.1:0-10937 GCA_036873755.1 Hanleya hanleyi | reverse complement strand
GAGTACATGTAATATCACTGATTTGAGTGAGCTAGCTAATTGCATTTTATCACAGATTAGTTATGGGACCTACATACATAGTTTATGTGTGTCCAACCTTCCTACACATAGTATAGGTGATCGGACTTCACACAGCGACCTATGTATTCTGAGTACATGTAATATCAATGATTTGAGTGAGCTAGCTAATTGCATTTTATCACATATTAGTTGGGATCTATATACATAGTTTATGTGTGTCCAACCTTCCTACACAGAGTATAGGTGATCGGACTTCACACAGCGACCTATGTATTCCGAGTACATGTATTTAACATCACTGATCTGGGATAATTGAGAGAATTATTTAATTGCATTTTATCACAGTTTAGTAATGGGACATACATACATAGTTTATGTGTGTCCAACCTATCACTGATCAGGGATATTTGAGAGAGTCAGTTAATTGCACATTATCACAGTTTAGTTATAGGACCTACATACATAGTTTATGTGTGTCCAACCTTCTTTAATACACAGAGTATTCAGAGTACATGTATTGCAATACCATCAGGAACATTTGAGTGAGCTAGCTAATTGCATTTTATCAAAGTTTAGTTATGGGACCTAAATACACAGTTGAAGTGTGTAAGACCTTCCTACAAAGAGTATAAGTGGTCAGAATTCACACAGTGACTTATGTACCCGAGTCAAATTATATTACACAATGTATTAATGATCTGGGACATACCGAGTCATAATATGGTAAATAAAAATTTATATCCACCTTCCTGTACAGAGTACATGTAAAGGTGGTCAGACTTCACACATTGACTTTTGTATCTGAAGTCAATTATTCGTCATGTATCGATGATTTGTGATATATCGAGTGTTGCATTGTTTTCTTGTATTCAACATCACAGTTAATTCATAGTAAACAACACCCTTGTCTTCTCATCTACATGTAGCTGCAGAGTGTTATGTTGGGCCATCTGCTTCAACAGATGAGAGGGCTACAGGTATATGCACATTGTTCATCATTCTATCACAGTAATGAGACTTTGTTTGCATACGATGGGGTCACTTTTCTATCACCAGTAGTATGCCGGCCATTGTGGTTGATTTTTTTGTAAGGGTGTTCAGGAATGGTGAAGATTCAACACAGTTCCGTTTTGTTCCTCTTCTATATGTAATATGGTACCACAGCTTTAGCCTGAATATTTGTTGTATCACATTACCATTTCATCTTTTCTGTCACATCCAATGATACCGGTAGCCATTATCTTGTGATGCAGGCATGTCAGAGATCAATTATTTCACATAGTCCAAGTTATGAAATAATGCACACACTTCCACCATCATCCGAAACCCTGTAAAGTATCATCCGAAACCCTGTAATGTAATGATCCGCACTGTGACGTGTCTCTGATCTTTCTTGCAAGCAGTTGGTCCTATTAAACAAATAAAGAATTGTGCAATATAATTTGTCTTCAGTATCCTGTCAATATAAGCTTACATTTGTAAGTACCATTCTATAAAATCTGAACTCATCAACTGTACATTGAGCCATCTGCAGATGAAGCCTTGATGACCCCCCCCCTCCCCCCCACTCACCAACAGAGTAGCAAAATTATTCATTCTTGTTGCTGGTTTTAGTATGGTCTATGAGCATCATATATCTGATTATTAGCATTGAAAATGACAGATTATTCCTTACATCTTCAATCGCGATAAAATCCATTACAAGATGATGATGTTCACTCTGTGGGAGCCATATACACTGTCACCTCCTTCATCTTCCTCCAACAGTCAGACTCAAACAAATGGCTTCTTTCTGACCTACTCCCTGTTACACTTTCTGTAGGAGAAAATATTAAATGGAGTAAGATCTAATATAACTAATTTATTCATAAAAGTTGGGGGAAATATCCCGATTTTCATGACAAGCACTCACTCACTCGGCCCCTCGCAACCCCTGGCAATTTCTCATGCCACCACCCTGCCTCGGGAATATCTCATGAAATCAATCCCACATGGTCTTGCCACATAAAAATAGTATATATTTTCACCACCCCCCCCCTCCTCCCCCACACACACACTTTACCACCATGCCCCCTTATCTGGATTGGAAAAAAAAATCATAATTACCAACATGGATATTAATTTAGTATACTAATTTGGTAGCTACCACCCTATGTTGCATGTTTGTAAATCTCATCCATTTGCCTCTTGACCCCGCCCCCCCCCCCCTAACTGGATGTGTGTGTAGTGGGCATGGGGGGGGTTATGTAGTGGGCATGCTGGGGGGGGGGGGGTTATGGGGTAATACATGGTACAGCTATGATGTATCATTTATCAAGTCTTATCAATGACTTCTCAAATTTCCTTTGATTGTGTCCTTGTAATGTATTCACTTACTACTTGTCATCCATCATGGTGTATTTCATAAACATCAAAATGACTTCTTCATCGATCAGGCACTAGGGCAGCTGGACTTCTCACACTTCTTACTTGATCACTGGATAAACAGTTACACAATGTTGACATGATATTACCCCATTGGACACAAAATGTTGCCAACATTTGATATAGTCTTACGACATTATGTAACTATTATAAATTCATTGGACTGATTAGAATTTCAGGCAAAATTGAGGGGTGACTGAATGTTAATAGATGTTTTGAATTATTATAAGATTATAACATGCATAGGAATATGTCCAGTGAACAATACTATATAATGTCTTAATGTATTTTTTTTTTTTTTTGGAATAGGAGATACATATTAGTTTGCAAGGACCTTAGAGTTTAACAATCCACAAAGCGTATTGCAAGTATTTTTGTGGACAATGCGGCTGATAATTACTGGTATCCATATGTATATAGCTGTTGACCTATGCAGATATAGTGACAGTTTAATTAATTCTTTTTTTGGAAATACATAGGAAATTATATAGCCTGTAAGGGCCTTAGATTGCACTCATCCACAACTGGTATGGAAAAACGACATGCTAAATGTAATAAGTGATTGGAAATTGCAAAATACCGCCAAGTGGTAACAGTAAATTATATCAATGACATATTAAAACAGACAACAGACAGCAAAATTCTTTCACGCAATGAATAAATGGACGGAGAATGAACAATGAAGCATAGCCCAGTTTTCGACACAGCTTCGATTTCAAAACATAAAGAGAAAGCAACGGGGACGAGATTTCTGTGCGTAACGTATTCAGTGTTGAAGCGCAGTTCAAACAATTGTTTGTCCATATTACTTACCAGAAAACAGATGTAACGGGACGAGTAATGTTCATTGTTAAGCTGCCAACAACACCACACGTTCTCCTCCTCACACTGCAATCCAGCAGGTGGCGCTTCATAAAACGAAGGACGATAACCGATGGCCAGCAATCTAGCCCCAGAACTCACTTTAGCTGCGAAAACTGCCAATACGGAAATAGTCGAACGTGAGATTGCGATGGCCAGTTGAACCATAGTCCAGTTGAACGTTGAACCAAAAAGTGGTTCTTTTGACGACACCGCGGGAAAAACAATAACGAGGGCGGGAAATACGTTGAACCGAAAAACAGTTGAACGTATACTCGGTCGGGAATAATTTTGACCCACACAACAGTATTACGTCTTTCATTTTTGATAACTTCTATGATTGTTTCTGACTGTTGATAGGCTATTTTATGAGCGAAAATAGTAATATGCCATCAAAATAAGTGCATAACAGCGAAGTTTCCCAAATCGACACGCGTTATTAACGACTTGGACATTCAGTTTTAAGCATAACCACATGGTTTATTTGGAAAAGTCTGCAGAATTTAACTTAATATTAATAAGAAAATTACTCCCTGTTCTCAGACATTCATATCCCATTGTTTCGGTCATGTTGGTGTCGTTTTACCATGCACGGAGTTTCATGTGGTTGAACGTATAACCAGTTATAGGTTGAACGTAGAACCAATAATAGGTTCAACGTTTACGCCCAAGCTAGTATCATGTGGTTATACGTAGAACCAGTTATAGGTTGAAAGAAGAACCAATAACAGGTTCAACGTTTACCTCCATGCAAGTATCAATATATGCTTGAATTCGAACTGAAAACGTTCAACCAGATTCCGGGTAAACGTTTACTGTCATTAAAAATTGGTTCAACGTTGAACTGATAACAGGTTGAACATTTACTCCCTGAAATTGGCCGTTTTTACAGTGTAAGGAATATTCCTTACCATCTTAAGGAATTTCCTTAACATGGTACGGAATATTCCTTAACATGCTACGGAATATTCCTTATTGAATTTTAATGAATATTCCGCTGGTGTAATAGTCGGGGAATATTTCTTAAATTTTAAGGATTTATTTTCAGTGTATACATTCATATACCTAGATTTTTATTATTTTTTGTCACTTCTAGTTATGACAAACTTGTGATAGGGTAAACTATATGATATTTCAGGAGTACGGTCCATTGTCTGTATAAATATTTTTTTCTGTGGCAGCAAAGTACATTTTATGCATGCAAACATACAGGAGCTAAGAACGTTTGGTTATTTTTATTTTGGAACCATTAATTGAACCAAACCAAGTACGGTTCACTGTAGAACCAAAAAGGTTCAGTTGGTGTCGCATGAAACCAGAACTGATTGGTCTTGCATGGAATCAACATACACTCTCGGTAAAGCACTAGTTGCGATAAGATGGATTCCCGTAGTGGGAAGGAGGGCGGGGGCGGGGGGAGTGCATTAGGAAGTTACATTTTTCATTTCTGTACCAGAAAATCAACTTTTGATTATTGTATAGTAAAATGTCGCTGAGAAATGAAAGACAAGAAATATTAGTCTGAAATGATCCAAAATGCAAATGTTAATGAGATGCAAATGGGGATATATATGAGTTTTTGTCGGGTTTACCAAGGGTAAACCCTACATTAGTATCACTCTTCAGTTTTTCTTTTTTCTTCTGCACATGTGTAGTTTTGATCTCCTGCCCGGAGACTGTTCTCATTTGATGCCCCTTACAGCATTATATTTGCCGGTGACCGAATTTCGCCAGATTGGAACGAGGTCAGACAGCTCATTTACATATTTTGTGTAGTCCATTGGTTGAACTAAGCTCGTGGCTCTTTCCCGCTGAATAGTTATTCAGATTTTGTGACGTGTATTGGTCGAGGTCAAAATGTCGACAGCTGATTGGCTCACGCTCTTGACATCTGTACTAATTTACATATCCAGAACTGCCACCATTGGTCAAATTGCAGTGACATGTTTTTCTCTTTGTGAAATGATGAGGACGGTCGCGTTGCTTTGGAGTTTAGCCTAGGGCGAATGAAAACAGTTGAGACTGGATGATTATAAACTGTGGTTGTCCCGTCACGATGAGAGGACAGCCACGTGCACGGTGTGTCAAACAAATGTGGATCTGTCCAGTTTGGTCGAGGGTGCTTTGAGGAGCCATATACAAAAACTACAGGGCACAAATTACGCATGAACAGAAAAATCAGGGACGGTCAACACATGGACAATGCGGCATTTACTACACCCGAGACAACAACGACAATAAATGAGACTGCCGTGCCCGCCCGAGCTTCAACTTCTGCCTCGAACGGTGAGACGACCAATACCGTGCACGACCGTACTCGTGGCCGTATGAAAAACTTATGAGTTGAAGTATTGGAAACTTTAATCAGCTGTTGAATGTGCACATTACCTGTTCGTTTCAAATTCAAACTTATGCAGACCTTGGTGAGGTCATGCTGATTGCTCAAAATTTTTCGATTTATTTAAATATGCTGTATTTTTCTGCCTTACAAGTAACTATGAAACAAAAGTCTTGAGTTTTTTTTTCATTCATGTGTACACTGGTAAGACTACATTAGGTGTCCAATAATTTCATCACATCCAGTGCAGAAAATGATTGATTTCTTCTCCAATCTCGCTACTGAGAGCAATAAATAGAATTTACATTTAAATACACATTATTTTTCATTTATTGAAGTGGGAAGTGCAATAAAATTATTATAAATCGTAATGCAGTTTAACCAGTGTGCACCTGACATGCCAGCCAGAAGGGATTAACCATTTCCTTGTAAGAAACTTGCAGTGTTTCTATATTTTTATTCTTGCTTGGATAAAGCCTGGTGATAGGTATTTCAATATGACTTAGTGATTCAAACCTGCCGTACCGGCCGTATTTTGCACTTTTCGGTGCATTTACAGTCGACATTTTATCTTGTTGCAAAATTGTGACACCTTTTATTTGTTGTCCAAAATAGCTAAAATTGGTTTTGGTTAAAGGTGTCCTATTTTTGTAACAAGAGAAAATCTGCACCGAAAAGTGCATAAAAATACGAAAAGAAGCCAATGTACCAATTTGGTACGCCATCGTGCATCTGCAGTCCTTCATTATTTTTTGTCTTTGAAAGTTTGGCCCTACAAACCGAACAGCTTGAGGACGATTCCCTATGTAAAGCGAACACCACCTTTCTTCCTTTAAATGATCACAAATATGGCACTAATAAACCCCTCTGATGCAAGTAAACCCGACATCAGTACTTTAAGTACTTTGATTACACTTTAGGGATGAATTCGCGCATTTTTTTTTTTTTTTAATTTCAACGAAAACACCTCTCGAACAAAAACAAAATTAACACACACGAAAGTTTAGTGTATTGCAAAGTATAAAATATCAAAATTCATTTCGTTCAGGAGGTGTTTTCGTAGAAAAATGCTGTCCGAATTTACCCCTAACATGTGTGCATTATGGATAATTCCGGACTATTTTTCCTTGTACATAAGCAGCTACATTTATATAATACAATACTCAAAAGTTGATGTTTTGATGCAGAAATAAAACTATAGTTTCCACTGCAACCCCCATAGTACAAAAATCCATCTTATCACGACTAGTCCTTTTGTTTCTTTAGCAATGTTGGTTATGGATATTTCTTTGGTTTCCACCTGTGTAGCAGCTAAAGAACCACATTTGGTTTACAGCTAGAATATATCGGTTAGGTCGACTTACCCCAAACTGCAGGTCATCGAACCGGAAGTAACAACGACATGAGTGTTAATATCAGTGTCGCTGATGTCGAATGTAGCCTCCCCGGAGGGGTTAAACACCATCAGTATTACTCGAATAGCCGGACCTGCGCAAACCAAAGACAATTTTCGTTAATTGATAATCAGTCAATAAATACCACGCAATAGTTTTTTTCTTTCTGCCACCAGATGTCTCTGTGCATCGCGCATACCGAGAACATCTTTGAGTGGAAAACAAAGCCATTGGTGCGACGTAACTCTTCGTTTCCTGACGTGTCGGCTTTGTAACGTTGTCTTGGGGGGCATTCCACTCAATTCAGCAAGCCTCGATCCTTTTTCCCGCTTTTCACAAACACCGCCAAATGTAATACCCGCAGACAACAAAATGCAATAAGCTGTTACATTATTATGCGCGCGGTGTATTTCGCGAAACACCATTTAGTTTCTTTCCATGAAGTTTTGCCAACCATGCCAGTATACATTTCAATTATGTCACAAATAACATCAGTACGGTACTATATCATAAAGAACGCAAACGAAATCTTTTGGGGTAGAGTAGTTTTACAAAATCTACAGACCTGTTACGCGGCCTAGCAACAAAATGGCGAACTTATCAGTAGATAATATGAGAGGGATGGGTGCCAAATTCTAAACCAATGGAAGATCATGGAATCATACGAACTGTTTCTTCCGTTCTGCATTCTCCCTACGGTGGGGCAGAGATCATTCCTGTAGCCGTTTAGACGAACGATATATGCAATCGAAGTCAGGGGATTTGATTCCACTCATGTTCTGCCAAAACAGTCACACAATGCCTTGTGGTTTTGCTCTTACTCCGGCATGAGACGTGAGCTTAATACAGAGCCAAGATGAACGAAGGTCATTTTCCACCCAGATGCATCTGCGCTCATGCGTTTATGTGTTCTGTATATATTAGGCAAGTGGTCTATAGTTGTGGAACATAGAATGGCGGATTTTGACCTCCACCGACCGATATTTTAAGGGCTCAAAGATATTCCAAGATAGTGATTCTCGCATGCTACCGTGTTCCTGTAGCCCAGTGACGAGTTGTTGCAGATGTTCATGTAGCCTCTTGCTCAGGTCCGAGCGACTGACTGGGTTTGTGAGCAAGGACATTTCTGTATTTCATTAGGTGGAGAAGGGGGGGGGGGGGGGGTGGGGGAGGGGGGATGCTGAAGATTCTTGATCCATATAAAGTGGGGGATATGAATCTTGTGATATTAGCAATATTTTCGCGATTGGTGTATTTGTTTGGGCGGGTATTTCTCCAGGATCAGTATGGTCGAGGATATAGATTCATTGAATTTCTGAATAAAATTGGCGTTTTGTTTCGTATACATATCACACACCGGTCAAATTTAGCCTTGCCCCATTCACTGGAGTTTCCCGATAGAACACAAGTTTGAGGCCATCAAGAATGGTGAAGTCTAGTCTCTCCGTAAAAGAGTAGGCGGTCAGATTTTTGGGAAAGTGCACATCACAAAATGATATGTTTACACTGACTATGAGAGGAGCACCATTGATCCCATAGTCGACGATCTGTGAGTATGTGGTAAGGACACGTGGTGCACCGCTGACAGACCTAAAAAATGCGAATGAGAATATTATAACATGTTTTCGGTTTGACCCAACAATCAGCAGATATCTATCGTCCACAGAGAAATTGCTCCATCGACAACTGAAATACTGCCTTTCGTATACATCCTCGCTAAACCAAGGGTACCCTCAGTGCACATGGTAATGGATAGTGTTCATGGGAAATGCGATTATCCGGCCGCAGCGCGCGCGCGGGTTCTCCGGAAGTGCGCGGCATCACCGGCAGTGCGCGGATGAATGTCAGGTCAAAAGGTCAAAGGTCACATCCAGGTCAAAAGGTCCAAGGTCTCCCTTACGGCAAGGTTCGGCAACAATGTTGCGGCATCGATAAAATCAATGAATGCAGCAATGCCCTAAATATTCCCACTTTTATACACCTACATAGAAGTACCCGGATGTAGGCGCGGACGTAGGCGAAAGCATTCTAGTACCCGGATGTAGGCGCAGCCGTGAGCGAAATTCTAGTACCCGTCCATTGGTTTTTTTATCGATCGCTCATTGGCTCTTTTTCTCGACCGCTGATTGGTCCAAATGGAACTGCCCATCCTTCCCAGGTTAATTTACAATCCCCTTTTTTGGGTTCAAGCTCTGTATATCGATGCCGCAACATTGTTGCCGAACTGACGTCATCGGTGACGTCATCAGTAGGAGTAGTAGCGAAAGTGGGCATTTTGGGGCAGTGAAGGAAGGTATTTGGTGTAGAGATGGACCATCCATATCTGTCACACATTATACCACATCTTTGTTGTGTTATACCACATCTGTCCTGCATTATACCATATATGTCCTGTATTATACCATACCTGTCCTATGTTATACAATATCTGTCCTGTATTATACCAAATCTGTCCTGTATTGTACCATATTTGTTCTCTATTATACAATATATGTCCTGTATTATACCAAATCTGCCCTGTATTATACAGTATCTGTCCTGTATTATACCAAATCTGTGCTGTATTATACCAAATCTGTGCTGTATTATACAATATCTGTCCTGTGTTATACCATATCTGTGCTGTATTATACAATATCTGTCCTGTATTATACAATATCTGTCCAGTATTCTGCAATATATGTTCTGTATTATACCAAATCTGTCCTGTATTATATAGTATCTGTCCTGTATTGTACCATATGTCCTGTATTATACCATATCTGCTCTGTATTATACAATATTTCTCCATTATACCATATCTGCGCTGCATTATACCATATCTGTCCTGTATTGTACCATATATGTCCTGTATTATACCAAATCTGTGCTGTATTATACAATATTTGCCCTCTATTATGCCATATCTGTGCTGTATTATACCATATCTGTCCTGAATTATACCATATCTGTGCTGTATTATGCAATATCTGTCCTGTGTTATACAATATCTGTCCTGTATTATACCAAATCTGTCCTGTTTTGTACCATATTTGTCCTGTATTATACAATATATGTTCTGTATTATACCAAATCTGTGCTGTATTATACAGTATCTGTCCTGTATTATACCAAATCTGTGCTGTATTATACAATATATGTTCTGTATTATACCAAATCTGTCCTGTATTAAACGGTATATGTCCTGTATTATACCAAATCTGTAAATGATCCGGGCGCTGAAACGACAGTGTACATATCGTGGCGGTTCCTTCGTGCTTGGTAGCCTCATGGCGGCGCAAGTCGTGCAGATGAGTGAATGATTTCGAGCACGTAGTACAAGTGAACATCTTGGTGGTTGACAGAGTGTCTGATGAAACGGCCAGGCCGCTTCCCTTTTATAGCAAGCTAGCTGGTATCATGTTCGGACACCTCCGTGTCTCTTCGGTGATCTCCGTGACATCTTCGGTGCCTCCGTGTCTCTTCGGGCACCTCCGTGACATCTTCGGTGACCTCCGTGACATCTTCGGTGACCTCCGTGACATCTTCGGGCACCTCCGTGTCTCTTCGGCCACTTCCGTGTCTTTTCGGGAAGTGACCGAAGAGACTCGGAAGTGAACGACGTTGTGGGAAAAACCCCTCAGACAGGCCAGTACATGTGCTATCATGTTCACACTCCGTCACCGAAAAGACACGGACTGAAGATGGCGGACCTCGCCCGGTGGTGGTGGTGGTGGTAGTGGGAGCTCCCGTGTGGCAGAGCTCTTGGATCGGAGCTCTTGGAGATCAAAGCGTGTGGAGCTCAGAGCTCGGAAGTGACATTTGCATATGACCTCTGTGAGGTCACTTCCGCTTCCGTTCACGTGACCGGAACTGACCTTTGACCCCGGCGCGCGCTAACTACCGGATAAAATTGCGCG
>JAVTVY010026495.1:0-11138 GCA_036873755.1 Hanleya hanleyi | reverse complement strand
CGTTTGATGATACCAGCATAGTGCAACAGGTTCCTCATGACCCATTAGTTTCCACATTCGCTGTACTTATACCAAGTTCCCTGCAAATTTTTGTCTTGTTTGGAAATTCGGAAATTATCGAAAAACGATAAAATATACAAAACGACAATATAATTCCAAATCCTATAACTAGGCTATGAATGATCATATTCTGATCAATGAAATATGCTCATATTCAGTATGATTTCAAATTGCCTAATATTTATGTTGCGCATAATTAATGCATCGTTATTGCGCATGTTTTATTTCAACTTCTGTTGATGTTTTTATGCGGCAAATAGCAACCAGCGACTTGGCCGGCGGAATCGTAGATTGAACATCTAAAGGACAGGCCGTGATATTGGCTGCAGGCTAGGATATCTTATGGTGATTTATAAGTAGATGTATTTATATCTAATTGATGTGATAACTCTGAAGTACGATTGTAAATGATAACAGTAATTGTTGAAAATTGGAATAGGCCTCTACTAAATTATAATGGCAGTGAGCTGATATATGTTCAGGTACGTGATCTTATTGTTTGATTCGCCACATCTGTGACATGCGAGTGGTTTTCACCGCTGTCATAGTTTCGCTTCCGAACTCAGTTGCAGTTTTGATTAACCAGTATTACTCGCGCGCACATCGATTGCGCAGCTTCCTTTGGGCATATCCGGTTTACATGTACACTTATTTAAGTTTGTTCGTGTACTTTATATTTACGTTAAATTTAACGTCTTAACTTCCTATCGTTATTTATGTTAAAAAAATATTTATAAAAATAAAAAAAAAAAACTTTATATATAGGCCCTATTTATTTCGTTTTATATATATTTACAAAGGTTTTAAATATATATTTGTGTTTGACAATATTTTCACAAACGGCGACTTTATATTTTGGTTTTAACTCTATATATTTGTCGTTGACAATATTGTCACAAACGGCGCCTCATAAGTGTGTGTGTTTTCTTTATTGACTTTGCTGACATCGCATAAGACCCTTTTATCATTTTTTAATTATTTGATCTTTTATCATTTTTTAATCCACATTGTTCATCTAAATAGCCTAGGTACTGGTATCATATTTGTATTCAGCATGGTATGGGGAATACTTTGTAAAACATACTTGTCTCTAAATATTTTGCATGCACGGTTATCTGACTACCTGTAGTTTTTTGTTTTGTTTTTCAAAAATAAGTACCACGTGCCTGAAGCACCCCCTTAAATGTCAAATGTTATAACACAATACATTTTTGTATAAAAAGAATATTTTTGCAGACCCAAGATATTTAATGATATTGGACGTTATAAATATAGGTCTTCAGTGTTCACAAAGAAAGGAAAGCTTGGGAAAATATTACGGAAATACCAGTCGGGATTTACGTTGGTCTCTAGGGTTCACCGATGGCGGGGGTTCCCGATTAATGACGTTGTGTTTGAGAATCAGAATCAGAATCAGAATCAGAATCAATTTATTATACCAAACATCCCAGTTGGGACAGTGCATAAAACTAACAGACAATAAACATCAATATAGGCTACAAGGCCTCCAGATAGCTTCAATACAGTAATAGTAGTTTATACAGTGGTGTAAAACATTTATAGCAGTAACATTAGATACATGATACACAAGGAAGTGGTCCACCCTATCTAGTTCGAAGTCCACGTTCCTCCAGACACATGCTAATGTGTTTAGCGATTAAAGGGGCTCGATTCAAGGGAGGGTCAAAAAGCAGGGCTAATTGCTCGATTCGACTTAGATCAGAGAAATTAATATTCCCATTAGAATCGAGGCTTAAGGCGGTGTGTATGGTTGGCCATCCCTGCCAGAATTCGTCATTTAGAGGCTGCCTCTAAATAATATATACCATGGTATAAAATGCCAAGCCTGCCATAATTCGTATTTAGAGGCTGCCTCTAATTATTTTGTACCATGGTATAAAATGCCGAGCCTGCCATAATTCCTATTTAGACGATGCCTCTAAATCGCCAAGCCTGCCATAATTCGTATTTAGAGGCTGCCTGTAAATAATATATACCATGGTATAAAATGCAGAGCCTGCCATAATTCGTATTTAGAGGCTGCCTCTAATTATTTTGTACCATGGTATAAAATCGCCAAGCCTGCCATAATTCCTATTTAGAGGATGCCTCTAATTCATTTAGCCGTAAGTCATAAACAACTCGATGTCATATCAAGAATATTAAATTTGACCAATGAGTAAACTTGTAACAAGCGTAGAGATATGGCACCAAATTTGTGAAAGCGCATATCATTGGTGGAAGTAATAAGAAGGCGAAAATTTACGGCTTACGGCTAAAATGAATTAGAGGCATCCTCTAAATAGGAATTATGGCAGGCTTGGCGATTTTATACCATGGTACAAAATAATTAGAGCCAGCCTCTAAATACGAATTATGGCAGGCTCGGCATTTTATACCATGGTACAAAATAATTAGAGGCAGCCTCTAAATACAAATTGTGGCAGGCTTGGCGATTTAGAGGCATCCTCTAAATAGGAATTATGGCAGGCTTGGCATTTTATGCCATGGTACAAAATAATTAGAGGCAGCCTCTAAATACGAATTATGGCAGGCTTGGCATTTTATACCATGGTATATATTATTTAGAGGCAGCCTCTAAATGACGAATTCTGGCAGGGATGGCCAACCATAGGTGTGCAAGGAGGATCGAAGATGGTCATAAATTTTGCAGTCAAGAAGGAAATGGACTTCGTCCTCAACCAAACTTGGGCAAAAAGGGCAAAATCTTTGATTAGCAGGAATACGGACACCTTTTTCTTTCCTATAACGCCCCCTTTCTATTTCTAGAGAGTGGCAGCTTAGCCTAATAGAAGACATTGCTTTTTTGTGGCTCCTTTGTTTAACTGTTTTCAAATAGTTAGAAAGAGAAATTTCTGTCTTAAAACTACCGTAAGTCCTTAGTTTCTTTCCAGTACCATTTTCAGTTGTACTAGATGTCGATTCCAAAAATAAGTTACGGAATTGAAGGCATAGCTCTCTCTTTATAACGGATACCCTAGCAGAGCTACTTAGGCCTAGAGCTTGTTTCACATGCAGTGCATGCGCGTGAAGAGAGAATTTACGGTTAATGTTGCCAAGGTGAACATCCTCAACAAAGGCTTTGTGGATAAGTTTGTCAGGAGAACTGTTCTCAAGTCTGTCTACAAATTTAACGAGTTCAATTATAATGTTGAGAGACCAAGGCAAAAGACCAAGCTCAGCGAGGCAACCAACATTACTGGTTTTCTTTGAGAGTTATCTCCCCCTAATAACAACAGGTGCTTGAGTTTACACACGTAGTGGATTTCAAACATCTTTAGACGTGTCGAACGTCGGACAGGTCTTCACTGGAAGCTAACTGTGTGTTATGAAGGTAAGTCATTTAACTCTGAAAAGGAAGATAGTACAAACATTATAAACGTGGTGGACACTGGATTCGCAGCAGAAAAAACATCTTATCTGTATCATAGAGATGCCAGTTTTCGATACTGAAACCATTGCATGTTAGTACAGTAGCCTAACCATGGCTAATGTTACGACTGGAAACCTCTTGTTTGAGCTGCTCCTCAAATCGTCTGAGTTCTATGTCGGCCCAAGTAAACTTTGATGCCCCGAAACAAACTTCCATGCACTGCCAAAAATACCCTAGGCCTAGCCAGTAGCCTACTTATTTAAGATAATGCCCTAAAATTTTCTTGAAATAAGATAATTTTACTCAAAATAAGTTAAATTTAAAAAAAAAATCAAGATTTTATTTAAACAAGAAAAAAAATCTTAAAATTTAAGTATTCTTCTTAAAACAAGATTTTTTAAAGAAAAATTCTTCAATTTTAAGATTTGTTTTATTGTTTAAATAAATTTTGGAGTGAGGTAAGTATATTTTACTTAAACAAGAAAAAAAAATCTTCTTGAAATTTACCTTATTTTGAGTAAAATTATCTTATTTCAAGAAAATTTTAGGGCATTATCTTAAATAAGTAGGGTATTTTTGGCAGTGTGGTCACTGCCTTTTCTGATGCAATACAATACTGGTACTTTATTTCCATATATGAATCATACAGAAATTAAAAAATAAGAAAAAGGCATGAAACAAAAGACAATGAGACAATTACTGTGTTAAAACAATTTGCTCCAGATGTGTAGGAATGACTCAGTGAGGCCCACATCGGCTGTTCTTTCCCATAAAGACCAACCCATCTGCGTCCCAATCATCAGCCTCGTTGCAAACATCTGAGAACGGCTGTCAATTTTATGCATTGCATCATGGGTTGTTTTGGATCAGCAAGGTTTAGTTTAACCCACTACCTCCTGTGGGGTCAGGACTGTTTTATATGAGAGGAAAATTGAGTCATCGCTGACAGGCCTCGTCTCGAGGGCTCGACATTAAAGAATGCCCGAGACAGGTGAATGTAGCATTGGGGCAGGTAGTTTCTAAGCTGAATGCCCGACTGGTCAGGTCATTTTGGCTGAATAAATTCGCCAGCTGTGCATCTGTCGTGACTATTGAAGACAATCATGTTTTTACAGTATGGCAGAACTTATTTATGGTGATGCGAGACTTTTACGTATATATATAGTTTTTACCCCTCGGGCAAATTTTGCCCGAAGGGTATTGTCGTCGTCAGCGTCGTCTGTCCGTCTGTCTGTCTGTCTGTCCATCTTTCTTGTGAACACGATATCTCAAGAAGAATTATAGCCAAGCATTGTGAATTCATATCACATACATGTATGTATCGGGTGAAGGGTCAGAAGCCTATTAAAAATGACCGACCTTGACCTATTTTATCAAGGTCAAATTCTAGTATTTGCTATATTTTTTGAAGGATTAAAGCTAGGGTCTCCAAATTCATATTATATATGCAACTCGTGATTGACTGGAAGCCTATTCCAGTTGACTGACCTTGACCTATTTTTTATAGGTCATATACTGTTTATTATAATATGACATGAAGAAATAAAGCTAGGCTTTCCAAATTAATACTATGTATACATCTGGCGAAGTTCCAGAGGTGTACTGAAGATGACTGACCTGGACCTATTTTATCAAGGTCAAATTATAGTATTTGCCATATGTTTTGAAGGATTGAAGCTAGGGTCTCCAAATTCATATTACTTATGCAACTGGTGATTGACTAGATGCCTACCCCAGTTGACTGACCTTGACCTATTTTTTCAAGGTCATATCATGTTTATTATGATATAACATGAAGAAATATAGCTCTAGGCTTTTCAAATTAAAACTATGTATACATATGTCGATGGTTCAAAGGTGTGCGGAAGATGACTGACCTTGACCTATCCAGGTCAGATTCTACTTAGTACAATATTTCATTAAGGATTATATCTACATTGTCCAAAATTATACCACATATGCCTGGACCTGAAGTCTATTGAATATCACTGACCTTGACCTATTTTCTGAAGGTCAAATTCTATGTTAAGTCTAAGATCTCTGAATTCATGTTCCATTTATGGTTATGTTAGAGTAGACCAGAAGATTATTGGAGATGACTAACCTTGATATATATTTCCAAGATCAAATTACTTGTTGATTTTGATCTATATAGAAGAGTATATCTAGAGGTAAGAATATGGTCATGCACTACCAGAACGACAGTGCAAAATTTCTCCCATTAATTTAAGGCCTTGGCAAAAGCTGATCCATGTATTTCTGAAATGAGAGAACTGCAGTCAACCCTGATATATCACATTTCTGTTAACCTACACAAAGATGTCAACGTTCTAAAAATACATCTTATGCAATGCATGATTGCTGAATGTTAACAATAAGTGATATCCGAGGGGTATTGGAGCCCATTCGGCTATTTTTTTTGTAGCGCGAGTGCATCCATTCCTGTATAGTGTATTTGCCGTGATGCTCCCGCACATGGTTTTTCTCCCGACTCGGCCGTTAGACATTCGCACGTTGGTCTCATTGGGGCCTATCGGCCAATCGCGGAGAAACTTGATCGCTCTGCGGCCAGTTGCAAAATGGCGGCCAAACAATTTTCGCAGTCAAAGTTGGGCAAGTACATGTAGGAGGAAACCTGGACAAGTAAATTTGCATACCTACCTGCCCGACAGGACAGGTGATCAAAAGATCTAACGTCGATCCCTGACGAGGCATGCCAGTGTTACAGAGTCTTCATGTATTTCATCTAATTATTCAATCAAATGTAAATCATATTGGGGGAGGGAATAACTTGATCCCAATGATCGATTGTTTGCTCTAATACGGGTGCCTAATTTGGCAAAATAAATTCTGTTCTATAAGCTAAATGTGGGAGAAACCTGCGCCTGCAGAGCCCACAAGACTTTTGCGAGAATCCGTGAGTTGGGGTGAAAGATCCGTCGGCTTCCATACCATTAGCCTGACAATGATGTGTTTGCATTTCTTCATTTATTTGCAGTTTTTAAATATTTTAAGACTTTGAAAAGCTTGTAAATTGTTTGAGGAAAATTTGCCATGGGTTGCTATTTACCATCCATTCTGCCACTCCAGGTGCTATCAGAACAACCAGTGGTTATTTAGAAGATTATGTGAGAATTTTAAATTGCTAATATGTCATCTCCATCTCAAACCTTTGACGGACAAGACAGAAATGACATTAGCAATAAGTTTATCTTCCTAAAACTTACGCTCAATATTTGTTTCGGTTACATTACAAATGACGGAAAGTTCTGCAGATGGATAATGAATAAACCCTAGTTGAACAAGCTCAACCCTACTGACACTTAATTTGTGATATTGACAATGTAGGGTTCAGCCACTGAACCGAAAATCACTATCGCAAAATTTTGGTCTCCCTACCTAGGTAACATCGGGTGGATTTGCTCTCATAAAAATTGACCCCGTGGGGCTCCCGGGGATTGACCTGGGGTGTCATTGTGAACACTCCAGGTCAAGGTCAGAATAGGCCTCAGCGGCAGCCCTTCAGAGAGCTTGTCATAAGAGGCGACTAACTGGTGCACCTGTAGGTGAAAAGGAATAGGACCCCACCTGTGGGATCTCGGGTGTTAAAAGGAATAGAATCCTATCCGTGTGGTTTCTGGGTGTGAAAAGGAATAGGAAACAAAAGTGATACATACATTGTATGACTGAAATAGTGTTGAAAGTGAAATTAAATCGTATTCACTCACTCATAAAAGCTGATACTACCTACCATGCCTACCGCTTTGCACTCGTGTGGATGAAATACATATTTGCTACTTCCCTGGCCATTTATTTCCTCTGTCTAGCTCCTTTCATTTCTATAAACGGAAAAAGAAAAAAATTGTCCAGCATGATCTTCCAAAAACTAAATCGGTAGCCAAATATTGCTATGGTGGAACGAGACGGAATGTAATTTTGGGTTGTGGACAGGAAAGTCAGAAACGGCTCATTCATTTATAAGACTTTCACATTACCTCCAAGCTCAAGTGACAATCCAATTGACTAAAATAACAGAGAAAATAAATGTAACTATGAGATTATTTGTGTTCATATTCAATATCTTTGTCATGTTTAGATTGACAGTGAGTGATTGTTCGTGACCATACCACAAGCCATTGAGAAGACCTCACCACAGAACTGAGAAGGGCTGAGATAATTCAGTTATTCAGATTATAAATTCCCCTTAATTATCCGGTCTATAACCCACCTGTTGTTAACCAATACTGTGAACAAGTGTAACAGGTGTACTTTTACATAGATTTTCTCACAAGTCCTTGGTATTATTAACCAGTAATGTTGAATAATTGTGCACTACACAGTATTATTTAGCCTGCATTTAGAGTGGTCACCTAAATAGTTATTGTATGTGCAGCAGGTTTGAAACAACAATCACACGTTAGATATGTCTGATCAAACAGGTTAAATCTGGCCTACACAGGAAAAAATTGGATCATTCAGTACTTTCCAGTCCCCAATTAACTGGAAATATCAGGCTAGTACAAGGAGGGACGAGTTGAGGGGTCAGTTGATAGCTTCACATAATGAAATTAGATGGGGAATGATAAGTGGGGATGATGAAGACCTAGCCTTATCAGACTTGTTGGGGCTTGGTGGTAATACTTTGGATAAGACAGAGAGCCGTATTGTATCCAACTTTGTGCAAGATGTGTGGACCATTATCTAGAGCGGATATTGAGGGGTTACTGGGGGAGGCAGAACTGCTGTAGAATGTTGATGTGACAAGACTTTACACTAGGTGCAATGTGAAGGATTACTTTGTGAAATGGTTCAACAGTGGAAAGCTGGAGAGGACGGGGAGCAATAGGATACTTAAAAATGTAGGACACAAGGATGAGGATTACCATTGTGTTGGGGGCAGGAACAATTATTAAAGAAAGTGGGTTGGAGAGAAATTCGATGCGTGATATAGTAAATGCTGAGTGAATGAGGGAGGATGAGTGGGTATTGGGAGATTTAATTGTGAGTGTCCATGGTGATAATTACTCAAAGTTGCCACTAAGAATCGGTCCGAGAAGAGAGAATGAGAGGGCTTGACAGATGGAAATATTATGTGATACTTCTGTAGTTATGGGAATTAAGAGAGGGTATATTGTGTAATAGGAATGTGGGGATTAAACAGTGTCTACATGTATGTCCTACATGATATGGGTAAATAAGCACAAGGGAAACTACTGGGATATTTGATTGAGGAAAATAAGAGGGAATACTGGGTGGAATTAGTATGGCATTGGATTATATGACCTTCAGTGAGCGGATATATATTGGGATATTTCATTGAGAAAAATGAAAGGAAATACTGGTTGAATAACTGGTATATATGTATATGAATATGTGTGAAAATACCGAGGTATAAGTTATAGACGATTAAGGGAAATAGAGGACAGAATGGGAATATATCAAGGGGAACAGATATTTATTGTCAGTGGCTATGGTATGAGGGAGCATGTGTCATACTCTGTATGATTAGGCACAGTGAAGGGGAAATGGTGGGATATTGTATTGAGGAAAATGAGAAATACTGGGTGATATTTACCTGGCACTGGATTCATGATTTCGGGAAATAGGCAAAGTGACGGGAAATATTGGGGTATTTTCGGGGAAAATGAAGAGAAATGGGTGAAATAATTGGTGAATATATAGAGATGACTAAGAGAAATAGAGGTAAGACTAGGGACCTGATCAGGATTAGATGAAATGGAAAAAGATGTAAAGAAGATATAATGGGGAATTACCGATGGCTATGCGTCATTGGTATGAGGGAGCATGTGTAGGGTGGTGTGGGGGAACGCGTTTGTACAGTATATAAGGGAAAAATAGTGGGATATTGCATTGAGGAAAATGAGAAATACTGGGTGAAATTTCCATGGCACTGGATTTATGATTTTGGGAAATAGGGTGAAGTATTAAATGTTGAGTGAATGGGGAGGATGAGTGGCTATTGGGAGATTTAATTATGAGTGTCCATTGTGATCATTAAGTTGCCACTAAGAATCGATCCGAGAAGAGAGAATGAGGGGGCTTGACAGATGGAAATATTATGTGATACTTCTGTAGTTATGGGAATTAAGAGAATGTATATTGTTTAATAAGAATGTGGGGATTAAACATTGTCTATGTGACACTGTTAAGAGGGATCATGTGTAGGGCGGGTTGGGGGAAACGGGTTGCACGGCGTGTTCGCACGACCTGTGCCCATCGCGGTGCGATGGAGTGCCCAAGTACATCCATCCATCCATCCACTCTCTGAACAGTATGCTTTTCAAGATGAAAGATGATGGCCAATGTTGTCTAAAGCACTTTGCTGGTGACCGCTAGCCACGCACCGCTGAACTGGCACATGTTCCAGCCCAGCTGGTGCATGTGTGATAGTTTGCCAGTTACCTTCCGACTTCTACAACTTATACATAGTGTATCCGATCATATGTCGCACTTACACCTGCAGAGTTAGTGATAGTGATCATCATTTTGTGATCATGCTTATGCCACACTGACACCTGCAGAGATAGTGATCATCATCCATGCCATTGTGATCATGCCTTATGTCACACTGACACCTGCAGAGTTAGTTATAGTGACCATCATTCAGGTCATTGTGATCATGCCTTATGTCACACTGACACCTGCAGAGATAGTGATAGTGACCATCATTCAGGTCATTGTGATCATGCTTATGTCACACCGACACCTGCAGAGTTAGTTATAGTGACCATCATTCAGGTCATTGTGATCATGCCTTATGTCACACTGACACCTGCAGAGATAGTGACCATCATTCAGGTCATTGTGATCATGCCTTATATGTCACACTGACACCTGCAGAGATAGTGATCATCATCCATGTCATTGTGATCATGCCTTATGTCACACCGACACCTGCAGAGTTAGTTATAGTGACCATCATTCATGTCCCCATGATCATGCCTTATGTCACACTGACACCTGCAGAGTTAGTGATAGTGACCATCATTCAGGTCATTGTGATCATGCCTTATGTCACACTGACACCTGCAGAGTTAGTGATCATCATCCATGTCATTGTGATCATGCCTTATGTCACACTGACACCTGCAGAGTAAGTGATAGTGACCATCATTCAGGTCATTGTGATCATGCCTTATGTTACACTGACACCTGCAGAGTTAGTTATAGTGACCATCATTCAGGTCATTGTGATCATGCCTTATGTCACACTGACACCTGCAGAGTTAAAGATCATCATCCATGCCATTGTGATCATGCCTTATGTCACACTGACACCTGCAGAGTTAGTGATAATGATCATCATTCATGCCATTGTGATCATGCCTTATGTCACACTGACACCTGCAGAGTTAGTGACCATCATCCATGTCATTGTGATCATGCCGTATGTCACACTGACACCTGCAGAGTTAGTTATAGTGACCATCATTCAGGTCATTGTGATCATGCCTTATGTCACACTGACACCTGCAGAGTTAGTTATCATCATTCAGGTCATTGTGATCATGCCTTATGTCACACTGACACCTGCAGAGTAAGTGATAGTGATCATCATTTTGTGATCATGCTTATGTCACACTGACACCTGAAGAGTTAGTGATCATCATTCATGTCCCCATGATCATGCCTTATGTCACACTGACACCTGCAGAGTTAGTGA